>UFQX01000993.1:0-87322 GCA_900497675.1 Arapaima gigas
ACTAAAGAACGGAAAATGGATGTCGGCATTAGAGAAGAGCTGCAATGCTAACACTGCGTTCGGAAGACGACGCGGGCAAGAGCATTTTTTCCTTTTTCTTCTCACACAGCAACCAGAAGATCGACTGAAACATTGTTCTTCATTAATCTTGCAATGAGATGACCTGCATTTTACATGATTGAATTATTTGGACCCACTTATTAATGACTCGATTTATGTCTGGAAATTTTCCATAGCAAAGTCTAGTATAAAACAAATTACAATTGGGTTAAGTTGAAAACAAATTTCAAAAATAAAGACCCGTAATGCTCCTGTCTGGTTGGAAACTGTCTAATCGGATCATAGACATTCCAGCAGCAGAAGAAATTGGGTCTGACCAGGTCTAAGCTGTAGCTACTGGATTGTAGTAACACTAGTTGCACCGCTAAAAAAAAAAAAAAAAAAAAAAAAAAAAAAGTTAAAATTGATTCAAACAAATGATTTAAATCAAAGAAACACACACAACCATTTGCTTGTCCACCAAGGTTTCACAAATGTTACATTAATATTTTAATACATTTAAATAACTGCTAAAGATGAGTTTTGTCAGTAGTGCCTGTTCTCAATCCACACACCCTCTAATTTCCCCGTAAATCTGATCGGGAAGAGCTTTTAGTGCCGTTACAGGCATAAAAACCGCCACAAAAGACTATCTTCAGTTGCCACTGAGACTGGGAAAAGGAGCGTCTTTGTTGTGGCCTGACAAAGGGCAGAGCTGAGGCAGCGAAGACGCCGCCGCACAACGGAAGGGGGCAGAAAATGAAACCCAAGCGCGAGACAAAAATCACGGCCAACCCTGCTGCAGAGTTGACATGTCACGGCAGAAGGGAAGAACTGCAATTTCCCCCAGCACCGAAGTACAGTTTGCACACATTCGGCTTTAAACACGGTGCCCACAGATCAGAGAAGTTTATATTTATTCCTTCATCGGATGCGTTTCTTCAAAGCGACATACAACGCAGCAAAAACAAAAGTGCATCTCATCAACAGATGGAGATACAGATGCAGAGACCCGATTCTCAAAGTACACTTCATTAGTCTAAACAGTACCATTTCTGCCAGAACCGCCGAAATACAATTATTGTTGAAATACAGAACACAGATTATAGGGAGCACAAAATGATGATACGCCAATACATTTATATAAATTATCATCTCATTACACAAAGTCACAGGCCTTGGATAGAAGGACTGGTAGTACTCTAATAATAATAACAATAACAATAATAACGACGACAACAACAATAACAACCTTGTTATTTTTTTTTTAAACCAGACGGGAGCTGCATGTTGTTGAGTAGCCGGCTGAAATATTCATGAGCTTGCACTGAGGCTTCAGGCCAGAAAGAATGAGGACACAATAACATATACACTACTTCACCACAATGGATCCCCCCCAGATCCCTGCCTCTCATTTTTATGAGACTAAAGCCGGACGACACTCACCGGGTTCCTCTTAAAGCGCTTTAAATTAGCAGTGAAGTGCACCCAGGCTACGATCGCTAAAGAGGCGACGGGCGGGATGGAGCGCCGCGCTCCTCCGCCTTTATTCAACCGGGCCGCAAGTGAAACACTCGTAACTACGGACGACCTATAATTCAACACACACACACACACATGCACGCACGCACACACATTTTATTGACGCTAATGTCTCTGGATCTGGTCCGTTTCTCGCCCAATATAAAATTTGTAACCCTANCGACGACCTATAATTCAACACACACACACACACACATGCACGCACGCACACACATTTTATTGACGCTAATGTCTCTGGATCTGGTCCGTTTCTCGCCCATTATAAAATTTGTAACCCTAAAAGCAGGCATTTAATTGTATTTTTCATTATTATTTTTAATGAAAGACATCCTTGCAAAGGTTAACTGTAACAATTTAAAGTAACTATACAGCCACAGGGAGTTTCAAAAATCACTGTTTTTTCAAAAACGTACATTAAACAATATTTCACCTTTACTTCTTTGAGGTGCACTTTACCGGCGCCGAGAGAATATATGAATGCATTTTAAGTATGAGCGTAATATCGTGTACAGCGCAGGCTATAATCTGTATGAACCACCAGCAGCTGCACCTGGTGCTTTTGCCACACCTGCGTTTTTAATGAACGTGACGCGACATGAAAGGGTGTGGGTGGGAGGTCTGCATCTCACTCCCGTGTCACCTTTGATGGTTATAATGAACACCGTGAGCTCGGCCTGACCGGGAGAGGAGGGGCAGCGGGGCGCAGAAACACTGCCCGCATCCTCCGCCCTCTCCAGATGTTCCCCTGCCAGAGCATCGCTTGTCGTACAAAAGGCGGCGGCCGGGGCGGCAGGGTGTCATCCGAGCAACGGCAGCAGATACACAGATCGCGGCCACGTGTTAGAAAAGAGGACTGAATAATTGATGTTCTGAACACGGAGAGAAGGGAAGGACATGGTGCCTCACATCTCTGAGTTCAGCCAGTCGAAGCTGTCTGATCTGTACAACGCAAGAACATAAGTGGCTTATTTTTACATTGATGGGAGGCAAATTAGACAACAAAAGGTGAGCGGAAAAAAATGTGGAAATGCAAATTAAACTTTATATGGCAGCGAGTCTAATTAAATTTCTAACTGGAACCTTCGTTTCATGTTTTTTTTTTTTTTTTTTTTTTTTTAAACTTTCATAGATGTGGGTCGTATTTTATTATTCATGGCGCACCTCCCCAAAGGCTTCTTTGCGTGAATGAATACGAGATCCATGTGAATAAGAAAATACATTAAAAAAAACCTGCCCAGGAGATCAGTGAAACGCTAATTCTCTAGGAATACTTAAGGTTACAAAACTGAAATGGCATTTAGCTGTCGGGAGAATGAACCAAGTGACTCATCAGGCTGTTTTATCTGCAATATCAAAGGATACGGATTGTGGAGAGATGATTAATCTTTTTGGGAAGGAAGGCCTTTCGTCTGGATATTACAGGGACAATTAGAACGTGGACCTCTTTTTAGCGGGGGAAGCATCTCGCTGGCTGCGTTGGTCAGATCTCCTCTTCTAAGCACTTCAGAAGAAGGTCAGCTTTTTAAAAGACGCTTCTGATGCTTCCTTTTTTATTTTCTTACCTTTAATTTTAATTCCACTCCTCCTAAGGAGTAACACGACTGTCTTGCAACTGTCTTTCATCCAAATTTTGGAAAGATGGCACCAAATTGGTGATACAAGTGTATGAGCGATTGAGTGAGTGAATAAGTGAACGAAGGACCTGTGTCCCATGGGGCTAGGATATACATAGATGTTTCTAAGGATGTAATCTAACAACCTGCTGATAGGAAGCATGACCTTCACCTTCTCAACCATGGGATGTTGTAAGAACTCCTGGTACTTGTCCCAAAATCCATTCCAGGTGGCTGCTCTCACCGTGCTAGTAAATCAGAACCAATCCCACTTTAAAACGTCTTTTGGAAAAGTTAATATTATTATAGAGGACAAAGCCTCAATGTGCTGCTCAGTGTCTCAAGGAGCTCGGTCTCCTGGTAGAGCCTTAATGTCATTATGGAGATTGACCACAAATGACTGGAACACTGATGGTGGCATCTTTCCAAGACGATACAGCAGGAACATTCGATTAGTTTAAAACAAATTTTCCAAAGGAAGGGAGCAGACTGCGTCCACCATAATGGCTGAGCACCAGCGAGGAGAGGCTTACTGCCAAACTATTCTGCGGGGGTGGGCTGGGGGTGCCATTTTACGGCCTGGCGTCAAGCACAGATGCAGCGGGTGCCCGAGCCTAGAAGCAATCAGAACAGTTTCAAAAATTTCCCAAGCGACATCTGTCACAGCGCTGGCCGCCCGAAATAACCCTCCCGACTTTCTCCCCGTTTGTGCAAGGAAGTAAAATTATTACCACACATTTCCAAAGAATTGCTCTTAATGGTACTTTTCACTCTGCAGCAAAGAAATCCTAAGGATCCGAATGCGTCGCCCTGCAATGTTTTCTTTTCAAATGGCCGTAACCGAACGAACACAGAGAAAGTGCCCATCTGGCCTCAGGTGAAGCCAAGATTGAGCAATTAGGTCTGACGGCCCCCCCAAACTACTCGTCAGGTAAAGGGGAAAAGATGCGTATTCTCCTTCCTCACCTTGACAAGCCCACAAGCTCTTCGACACTTGACACTTTATATACACCACAGATTTACAGCACAGAACAGGAGACTATATTATTATTACTGAGGTCCTCGTTCAGTTGCTCAGGTCAGTTTAACTCAAACTGTGAATTATTTAAATTGAAAAAATATGCAAATTAACATAAAAATGTTCTAACTGATTGCCATACGTCACATTAGCAGCTGTTCTCTAATGAAGAAGTTAAATCTCAACTTGGCTTAATTAAACCTGATACCACATCCATCCATGATCCAATCATGCCTGGTCAGGGTGGTGATCCAGAGTCTATTCTGGAATCACCGGTCTCCAGGGTATGAAACCACACTAGTCCATCGCAGGCTGCCAGATACCACAGTCTCAAGAAATAAGAAAAGTTTATCTAATATTTTTGTTTCTTTGTGCCTCCGTTTAACAACTCGATTACCAAGGTATTTTGCTTTACAAACCGACCACCCAATGGTGTGTAAAATATGCATCGCGCTGCATCTTGGTCAATTACCTACATCTCCACAAGTGAGCCTGCAGAGGAAGTTCAACCTGAGCACAAATTTAATCTCGAAATGCTTCAAGAGACAGAACCAGGAAACAGAAGAAAAGCTAAGAAACCTCCTTTTTGAACAGTCTTCCACATTTAAAACAAATAAGATGAACGGGTCCCAGAAGGAGAGAGAGCTTAACCTTCCAACACCGGGACACGGCGTAAACGCGCCACATTCTAAATGGCAGTATATGCCGAAGGAGGGGATGGACGGGAAGAAGATCGTAAAACATAAAAGCCGAGTTTACCTTCAGGGCCATTGATCTCTTGTGCAGCAGCATCTCGATGTTCGTGGCAGCGCTGGTCACAAGTTGACGCGCATTATTTGGTTCCACGAGGTACTGATTCCGGTGCCTGGAAAATGTCTGGACAGGACACAGAGAGTCGTCATTGACACAAGCGAAACGTCACCATCCTCACGCTGTTTTCTCACTACAAACTTACTGGTCCTTCACTCCTACAAGTCAATTCTTGCCAGTTTTCTCACGTGCTGAGAACGCATTTGGCAGCCAGGGCTGTTACATAAAACCCATAGCAGTGTTTTCTGGTTCTGAATGCCTCATTTGCATGTTTCTTAACACATGCAGGCAAGGGGATTCAAATACTAGCGTTATGCAGTAATAAACTGCAACAGTGGATCAAAGTCACGTCAAAAGTGTAATAAAAAAGTCAACAAAAATACAGTACAGTGATCATCAAAAGTGAAAAGTCACTTAATCCTGCAAGATCCTTTCAATATAAAAATCAGACTTTTTATTTTATGCTTTTAAACATCGTTATTAGAAGTCTAATATAACACGTACACACCTGGTGATGGTAACGTCATATAGCACGGCTGGATTTTATCTTTTCTCTACACAAAAGGCCTGGATGCTCCTAACATTATTTTCCACGTTTGGCAGCAATAAAAGCCATGCAAAAACACAAGGTTATAAAAGCAGGTGTTTGGTGACTCAGGGCTTTTATGGGGGGGGGTTGCTGGATTATTCTACCCTCCGTATTTGTACTCTTTAGCGTTTCTTCAAGTGAGTACAGACAGATGTTCTCTCGTGCTGAAGTCTAAGACGCAGATGAAGAACTAAAAGGATTTACTGAAAACTCGCACAAAAAGCTAAGCGATGTGTGCAGCAAGATGGTCACAGACAAGACAGATCAAGGTTTGTTTCCGGAACACGCGGAAACGTCTGAGACGCACGAACCCACCTGCACGAGGTTATTAACCCCGCTTGCCGTCTCTGCCAACTTGACAAGATCCTGCTGCATGCGTTCCACCCATTCTTTAATTCTGCAGAGAGAGGGGAAAAAAAACAGGTTGACCAGTTACATTATCTGCACATAGATGTGAGGCATCAAAGTGCATACGGTTCATGGATCAAATGGTGCCGAGCCTAAAATAAAGGACTTCTCACAGCGAGGGACCGTTAAAAAAACAAGAACCTCATCAGTTTGGTTGATGCAAACTTCAGCACACTGGGAAAAGCACTGGTGGATGAAACGAGAGGAAAATGACACGGCACAAAGTCACGTGACCTTTTTCCAAGATGGCCGTATAAATTGTGTCTGCTCTCCTGCGAACCACAACTTCTAGATGTTTCTCTCTTTGACCTTGGGAGGGTACAGCTGATAGAGTGTGAACTTTCTCACTTTAAGGATTATCCCATTTGTGCAACATCGTGCCCTCAAAAAGATCGAACGTTGAGTCTGAGGAGTCCAACTCAAACCACACAACCAAAGAAAGTTCCTATGGATGCATTAGGTTTTTTGAGAAACACGGCGAAGAAATTGAGGATCCGGTTCCCTGTCCTGCCTCCAGGTGCACCACCTCACCCTCAAACGTAGATGTGTCGGCATCTATGACATTGCACGTTTGATCAAATAAACTTCACAGAAGCTAAGCAAGAGAGACCCCATTGGGACTTTGCTGGGCAGCATCACCAAAAAACTAAAGAAACTTTAACTAACCACATAAATAAACTCCGGACTCATTCCAATGAGGCGGAACACAGATCTCTGATCCGGAGGACTCGCCGGAATGAAAAACGTTAAGATTATATCACATTTATGCTGGTATACAGATGTATCACACTGAGTTGAAAAATTACATAAGTCAGTGTAAAAGAGGTGAACATGACACTCCTACAGGGTTCAGAAGAGGCCAAATAAAACAGTCCCTGAAATACAGGTGCAAAATCTGCAAAATTATTCAATGTGGCAAGAGGAAAACTGCTGAAAATCATGTGAATAAATGCCAAACAAGACGTACATTTAACAAGAACGACAGTCCTTGCAAGCAGAAGCTCACAGACACTGAGTTGGATGGTCTTAACTGGATGGTTATCTAAAAAAAAAAAAAAAAAAAACTCACTATAAAACAGCAGCCTTGAAAATTAACACAAAAATTGGTCCAGAACTCTGTGACCAGCAGGACAAAAGCCACATTGTGAGCTTGCTTCACAAAGCTGATATTTATTTATGTTTCAGCTGCTATTCAGAAACACCTTGTGCAGAAGACCAGCCTGTAGAACATCAGCACAATGAGCACAAAGTCTCAACTCCTTAGCAATGAAAAAGTTAGATGGTCTCACGAGTCACCTTTCATGTCAAAATCAAAGAATGTGTTCAGTCTGCACTGTCTCTTGCCAGCTGTTAAGCATGGTGATGGCTTGTTAGTTTATGGGCAGACGTTTAATAGGAGTCACTGAGACAGATGATTGACCTGTATGGCTGGGGAATATAAACCAGGTTTAGACTCAGATAGTCTTGATGCAAACAACTGTTTCATCATCATGTTCCCAAACACCAAGACGCCAAGTCCTCCATCACAAGCTCTAAAAATCACAGAGGCTTTATGGGAAGTTCTGAGCAAAATTAGACCTCCATTATCCCTCAGAGAAGCCAAAGCTTTAATTTTTGAAGACAGGTCCATAGGTGACTCTACTCCTTATTAGTTGTTCATATGTTTCTATCACTTTACCCACACCTGTATTTTAACACTATTCAATAAACAAACAAACAAATAATTTACTGTAATTCCGCACAGCTTTCGAGGTGTGTGTGTGTGTGTGTGTCAGTCAGATATCTGTTGCCCTACTGCGCTACTCTCTGTAAGGATTTACTTTAATCCAAAGCAAATTTCAAACATTTATTGCATTATCTGCTCAGAAGTGCGCAATCCAATTATCACACAGTACAGATTCTTTTCAGGGTCGACTCTTATACAACACAATTTTTAAAACTTCAACACACTTTTCCACATAATACTATTTTTCATTTATTAATAAGGTAGAGACTCTGAGTACTGAAGTGCTGCGCTTGGCATGTGGTCCATAACGGAGAAACACACATACGCAATGTGCTCTTGTTGGAATCTTGCTATAAAAAAGAATTTACTGTATTTAAATTTAACTGAAAAAAGGACACAAACAGGTAGGATTAACGGACATACGGCGTGCAGGTTGTTGGCTCAATTCCCTGGAGGTGTGTAACTGATACACCTTTGACAAAGGTATTTAATTGAGATAAAGCAGTCAGTTGTCTGTGGGGATAAAAAAATTAATCTGAATAAAACAGCAGCAAAATATTTAAAAAGGTTTACTTCACAGACCCTGTGTTAGTGGAACACGTGCCACTGCGTCACCGTCACCTTAGGGGCAAAGGTCACAGATCAAAATGAGATCGGAGACTGCGCCGGTGACCACAGGACTGCAAACCTCATCCGCACCATGAATGTTTCTAGTCTAATGTGCATTTGCACCAGAATATCACAATCTTCAGCCTTTCTAAACAGCCCAAATAGCTGCCCTAAATGTTTCCATGATTTATAGTATGTAACCGCAACATATAAATACCCCAAGAGTGACCCCCCCCCCCCATAAAACTGTAAGTAGGATTTAAAAAGTACAGCCGAGTTGGCTGTTGGCTTATTGCAGGGTTAATGGAAAACAATATTTTTCAGTCACACTTCCACTTACTGTGTGAAAAGGAAAAAAAAAATTGCTTCCATTTATTAGGTGTAGGAAACAGACTGATTATTACAAACAAAATGTGCATGTGGTGAATATGTGTACTATCGAGTATTAACGCGGTAAAATCCTGCTTCCACTGTGCCGTCTTACAAAATGAGAGGTCGAAAGTCTAGACTAGGTGATAAGTCCTGTTTCTGTACCGGCACTCAGAGAGCAACAACACACTTATCCCAAAGCTGTAGAACAGTGAACACAGAGAGGGTCCAGAATCCCCCTGTAAGTCCCCACAACGTTAGATGCCATTTTTACAAAAATGAAGTGTATTGTGGGAAAGTCACCCCCCCAGCTACATTACTAATAATAGTATTATAAACTTTTAGCAAAATGTACTTTGTCTTCAGTAGATCTTTCACATTTGTCACAGTTAGAAGATGTTGGTGAGTGGAAAAAGAACAGGAGGACAGGTTAAAAAAAACACATTATAGCCTTATAGTTGGGTTTTACTGTATTATTATTCATTACATCATTTATTTAATGTTTTCTGGTTCATTACCAATCAAGTGTAAATGAGTAACTGATACCTGGTCACTACATGGCAGAAAGAGCACATCACTCCTCCACCTCTGCCCTCCTGGTGGCCCCACACATGACAGGTCTAACATTGGAAATCTATACGTGCTTCAGTTTGGCTCCAATGTGGTGTAATGAGCTCTCTCTGCACCTCAGAACTGCTGAACCCCTTTCTGTATTAAACAAGGATGTCAAAATGCATCTGACTCACTTCTCTCCAGAGCTACATTATCTGTCTCAGTCACCTTTGCATTTCCTATCAAATCTATAGGTAGCACCTAGGTGTCCAGAAGTGGACAAAGTTGGACAAACTACACTTCATCAATCTCTGATGTCTCATGTCTGCTGCAAAGCACACTTTTGTTTACACTTTGTTTAAGATTATGTGAAACTAATAAATGCAAAGCTTTCTGACCCACACCAGTGAGCTTAACTAAAGTTAAATTAAACCAGTGAAGGTGTGATGAACTCGTGAAACTCTGGACTGAGCACAAGGAACCCTTCCATCCCCAGTGCGCAGGAATGTTTCAGTCCTTCAGAGCCAGAGCTTTCTGATGCCGTGTTGCCACATCATGGAAAAGTTGAGACACCGGCACGGCTGAGTCGCAGCGTGATACAAGCCCACAGCCCCCCTGCCCCCCCCCCCTACCTGGGAAGCAGGACTTCGTGGGTTGTACTGGGTTCTCCGAGACCAGGCCTATACACATTCCACCCACCCCGAGTCCGCCTGAGGGTGTTCGCTGGAGTCCAACGGGTCAGTCGACAGCAGCAACCGGTGGACACCATCCCCAGCCTCTGGCTGCTCTCAGCCGGCAGTCGATTCGAAAGGACGTCACGACGACACACAGAATAACTAACCGTTCAAAGGCCAGACTTCTGCTTCACATTAACTCTGAGCACTGACTTCAAAGGCTTAAACACATGAGACCCGCTGTAACATGCGCGGCACTTCGCTGTAAACAGCATCACCACAGCTCACACTGGAAAAAGAAAGAAAAACAGAGATATTCAAGCCAGTCCTGATTGTTATGTTCGGGAAATTACAGAGAAAAACAGCCTCATGCGTACGGGGTATAAGAGAGCAGAAAGCAATTTCCATAAGTGCTCATTAAAAGTGTTAATAAGAAGAAAACCGACCGACAGCTTACTTCATCTGTTGGAAAGCCACCGGTGCTCCCCCTTACTGCGGGGGCGGGCGAGTGTTATTCTGAAGGAGCTATAAATATTGTTTTCATGTCCCCATGCACAACAAGCATTACCCACCAAGGGCATGGAGATGAATAAAACCGTCTCCTACCTCTGTGCCCTTATATTCACTGAAAGGAGCTCAGGGGTTGAACATTTTGACAAAATGGAAATTAGTTAGTTATGTGACCAGCAGGTTTGAAGGATTGGGCTGTATGAAAATCAGCACACACAGGACCTGGGGGGTGGGGGGTTCAAGCATGAAAAATCTCGAGGCAGCGGCAAAGCAAACACTCGGAAAGGAAGAGCAGTACATGTTCCCATCGGACACTTCTCCTCAAAGCAGCTGACAAAGGTGAGCTGACTGAAATGGTTTACCCATTTGCCCTGCAGGGTAATTCTTACTATGTCAGGTAAGTAGCTTGTTCAAGGACCACAGCAGGAGGCAGGAACTAAACCCCTCAGATCCAACAGCAGCAGCTCAGACCACTAAACCACCTGGGACCCCTAGTACCAGTAACAATTCAGCAATAAATGACAATAATGATACCAAAAGACCGAGAACTACATTATTTTAGGGTAATTTTCAAAGGGGTTGCCCTAATTACCACTGTGAACAGTAAAATTTTTGCATTCCTAAGCCACTATGCTGACATAATTTTGAACTAAAATGTCAAAATGCCAAAAAAATCCAGTTAACATCATTTTTATGACACTCACCAGCTTAGTGTTACTAATTACGAAAAGAAGTCATGAAAACAACGCAGATATATTCACACTCACAGGTTGCTGTCAGACCGCTGGTCTAAACAGGGACGCGAGAACCGATTACAGGCCAGGATTACCAAGATTATACTCGATGAAACTGGCACACGAGAGGTAACGGAGGCTGAGAATATAACAGAGAACAAGACAAAGTACAACTGCAGAGACCTACACGCTCAGTCAAGAGAAACACAAAGTCCAAATTCAGTCCTCATAAACGCAAAGGAATTCAGCTGAATTCAACAACTCAGAACCAAACAGCAAATTAAAACAACAGAACAAATATAAAAAGTATTAATGGAGGCTAGAGGTACCAGTTATGCATTTAATGAGAGCAACTATGCAGGGTGCAAGTACATTACGGTAAACCTGGTGGCAACTAAGGAGAGGAAAACAAAACAAAAAAACAAAAAAAAAAAAAAACAGAAACCTCCCAACCAGGAGGCGAAGAAAAAAAATAAACCTTTGGGGGTCTGAGTGGCAGCGGTTGCCCCCTCCTGGGCTTCAACACATAAAAAACAGTGGCAGTAGCTGCAGCTAAGACAGGTCATACAGCTCAGGACAGCATTGTGTCAGACAGTAAAAGCTCAGTAACATGATGTCAAGGTGCAGGTGAGCTGATCACATCATCACAACAGGGGGTCCTCAGCTCGCAGCAGAAATGTACTGTATGCCATAGAAGGGGTATTAATGAGCCTCCCTCTACGGTTGAATTAAACCGTAATTCAGGACTGCCAACTTTGTTCGAAGCAGCTAAGTGCTAGTTGTGCACATTCATTAACCTATTTATACAGAACTGGTTTAGGGTAAAGTTCCTTGTCCAAGGGTACAACAGCAGGAACCTGGATCTTTTGACTACAAAGCGACGACTCCAAGTACTACATTTTCCATCGACAACAAGTGTTCTGTGACACTTGTACTTACGCTGATGTATTGCTCCGAAAGGAGAGATCCACATTTGTAAAAACATATGCTGTATACAGCCTAAGGCGAGGTCTTGGGGGTGTACCTGGCGACAACAACTGCACCTTGCGGAAACAGCTTCTGGCTGAACCTTAACGCAAAAAAAAAAAAAAAAAAAAAATCAGATTCTAAGGTGACGGTCCAAGAAGAATTTGCTGCGGGCACTTTTGTTGTTGGTGGGAGGCTGCAGAATGCCGAAGGCGTCTCCACAGGATTATACAATCTGTCCAGTCTGACTTACCAACAGGCCCAACCTGGCAGCCACTGTAATTAAACTGGCGGCGACAGAGGGTGGGGGGCGGTGGGGTAGGTCCGCAGGCAGTAAAGGGGCCGCACGTTAAAACAGTCGTATGCATTTCTCAGAGCTCACAATTAAACTGTCGCGAGCTGTAAGTGTGAAGTCTTCTGATTCCTGGGACCAGTCCAGGGAAAAGGAAGAGCCTTAAAATATTTATTTTCCCCCAAACTGGAATAATGTAATATAGATGCTGCCGTCAGGAGTCTAGTACCGTTATCTACAGTCACAATACTGTGATACAAGAGACCCATCACAAGTAATACTTCCATCAGCTGAATCAATCGGTGGTTTCTCGTCTTTGAAACAAAAGAAATAAACAAAGGCTCACGGCTGCTTTGTTTGCTCAGCTATTAAAGACTCAAAAATTGTCAGTTTTACGGGAAATTAAAATGTACACGATCACGGCTGTCAGTTCTCTTTTACCCTGAAAGATACGTAGTCTGCAATTTGGCATAAAGACAGCACAGTATTAATAATTAGTGAATAAAAACCATTTACATGATAATTATGAGCGACTTGTGCAGCAATTCGTTCTTTGCGTCGGTTCAGTATGCCGTTCGCGGGCCCTGAACCGGCAGCCTTGAGGTTATAAAACCGTGGCTTTCACGAGTCCTTCAACAGAAGGTCACCAGTATCTACAAGCGAGATGAGAGAGATAAGCACAAATACAGTAAAAATCCCACCACAGCAGGGCAACAGGGGTCCAGAAATTTCCATTGTGTAAAACGTGGGGTCGCCTCACTAATGATAAATTATATTTTTCAAGCGGGGTTCCAGTTACTGTGTGTGTTTTTTCCATTGGTTTGTTTTTGTTTATTAGACATGTAGAAAATAGACTGACCATTGCAAACAGGATGGGCGGATGATGGATATGTACTAGCAGTAACAAATAACAATAATAACGATGAAACACAGAGAGGGTCAACAACCCCCCGTCCCCCCCACAGCAGTCAAGACAGCTACTATACATACAAACGTGCAGCAGTGCATTATGGGAACTCCACAGCCCTTACAATAATAAAACAAACACTACTAACAGAATCCTTTACCCAAACGTACGTCAGCCTCGGCAAATCCTGTACATTTACCACTGTCAGAAGACGGTGGTTTCCGGAAAGTGACCGAGAAGATGGGACCCAATCGCTAATCACTTTCTCTCTAAATTCGAGCTATCTGGGGGGTGGAGGGGCTTATTGTGGAGTTTTACTCTATTTTACACGTCAGTTTTCAACGACAGTACGATGCCATAATAATCCCACCACGCGACGACACTGCATCTGAGGACAAAGTCAGATGCTACTTCCCCAAAGAGGGCGTCGCAGAAGAATAAGAAGAAACCTGCAGGCAACGGGGGGGGTACAGCAAGATGGCTTGCTGAGGGCGTTAGAAGATAGATCTTCATAAAAACCCGACACTGACTGCTCAGACACCAGGCTGTCTTTGCCGGCAGATGTCCGGTATCCAAAAGCAGTGATCTATTAGTTCCCCCACCACCGGAGTACAGATGAGCTGCCATAAATTCTATTTGTTGTTTTTTTTTTTAACCTTTAATTTAGCTGACTTTTGTCTAAAGTGACACAGTGCGAGAGAATCTACTTTATTATGATTTGGCCATTTATAAAGCACGGAGGTCTTACAGTGTCAATACAGAATAGGTGGCTGAACCAAGGGTGCGACAGCAGGAATGGGATTCAAACCTATAACAGAGCGCGACACTATCTGTCGCCCGTGCGTGCAGCGGTGTACAACCCCGAGGAGAGGAAAAAATGCCCCGGACCAGTGGATCTGGCAGGGAAGACGAAGCTGCTCACCGCATGCGTCAGACAATAAACGGACTGACAAAATAATGATCTGACCCGACCAAACTGTCGAATAAACCGCAGCGGAGAAGAACTTTAACCCGTGAAATCAATGGCGACCAGCGAACAGACAGACAGCTGTTACACTAACAATATTCACAAGTGACCTGTCTGGCAGGAGGTGGCATCAGATTAAGAACTATTTATCACACGTGACTTTACCTAGAACCACCGCGACTGGAACCAGTCAGTCCTCATCCATCCATCCATCCGTCCGACCATCCATCCATTATTTTTAGCCTCTTGATCCTGGGCAGGACCTCATTTTGGAATTACCGGACACCAGGCTGTGAAACTACTCCCTGGACAGGAGACCAGCGTGGCCACACACACATTCGCACGCTGTGGACGAGTCAGAGTGAACAGGTGGACTCTGGAGGAAACCTATCCAGATGTAGGGAGAACATGCAAACCTCACACTGACTGAGCTGGATTCAAACCCACAGCCAACCGGTTGGGTGCTGAGAAGCAGCAGCGCTACTCGCTGTGCCCCCCCCCAGTGAAACTGAATGATCGTAATACATACTCTATACGTACATGAATTAGTGAATGAATGAATGAATGAATGACACTGCTCATTCTAGAGGGTCACTTTAACTGATGACAACAAATCAGAGGAGAAGAAAGAGGATTAAAAAAGATGACAAATCTATATACTAGGGTAAAATTTTCATCTGCATCATTCCACTGAGGATGAGACTTTGGTGGTGGAGCTGCTGCTTGTCATGCTGGAATGATGTTACACCCTACAACACTGCGACTGATCACAGTGACCCCCCCGTTCACCATGACCGTAGCAGACCCCCCCGTTCACCACGACCCCAACTCACTTGTTCACTACAACCATGACCCTCCCCCGTACAAAACATTCACAACCACTTGNATATATCACATACACACTGTGATGCCCTCAGCTGCCCCAACACTGCGACTGATCACAGTGACCCCCCCGTTCACCATGACCGTAGCAGACCCCCCCGTTCACCACGACCCCAACTCACTTGTTCACTACAACCATGACCCTCCCCCGTACAAAACATTCACAACCACTTGTTTACAATAACCCCCTCATTTACCACAAAAAATCTCCCGTTTACCACAATAACCCCCTCATTTACCACAAAAAATCTCCAATTTACCACAATAACCCCCTCATCTACCATAAAAAATCTCCCATTTACCACAATAACCCCCTCATTTACCACAAAAAATCTCCCATTTACCACAATAACCCCCTCATCTACCATAAAAAATCTCCCGTTTACCACAATAACCCGCCATTTACCACAATAACCCCCTCATTTACCACAATAACCCGCCATTTACCACAATAACCCCCCTTTTACCACAATAACCCCCTCATCTACCACAAAAAATCTCCAATTTACCACAATAACCCCCTCATTTAGCACAAAAAAATCTCCCGTTTACCACAATAACCCCCCATTTACCACAATAACCCCCCCATTTACCATAAAAAATCTCCCGTTTACCACAATAACCCCCTCATTTACCACAAAAAATCTCCAATTTACCACAATAACCCCCTCATCTACCATAAAAAATCTCCCATTTACCACAATAACCCCCTCATTTACCACAAAAAATCTCCCATTTACCACAATAACCCCCTCATTTACCACAATAACCCCCCATTTACCACATAAAATCTCCCGTTTACTACAAGTTCACCCGCTGTTTGCGGGAGCAGCTCACGTTCACTGGTTTCCCACTCCCACTCGGAAACTGCCACTCACACTTCACAGCTCAATATGTTTCCGCTCACACTGCTTTAATACTCCACTGCTTCTGTCTTACGTGTTGAGACACGGACGTTGCGTGTCCGGTCGGAACTCGTGCTTTACGTTTCTCCACAGACGTGGTCCTTTGACGGTGGTATGACCCGCGAGGGGCGGAGGGAGGTGGGGCGTGTCGCCGCGCGGCCCTTCTGCACGGTGCTGTACGTGTGGTCTCGTGGAGCTGTAAATAGTTTGGCGTTTGTCGCGTGCCGACGTTAAACTCGTGTTCCCGCCACCCGAGAAATCTGGGGGCCCCAAGCCCTCTTTGGTGACACCCCCCTCAGTGAGGAAAACTGGTGCCCCCCCCACACACAACTTTAAGAGATTTTCTTTCACGGAACACGGAAGTTAGGGTATCGCGTCTTATTTGAGCTTCTCCTCCGTCTGCAGAAAAGCGCCGCGTGCCGAGGAGAAGCCAACCGTCCGAAACGAGTGGACAGGAGCAGAAAACACGGCTCAGCAGCCTGACAAAAATAGATCCCCCACGATGCGCTCAGACACAGTTTCTGCCGGACGGTAAAATTCAGCATTTTTATCACACCGAAGGCGGCGGATTCAACAACGGTTGGAGCCGCTGACCAGCACTCGAAGGACTCGGGTTTGAATCCCTCCACCTGGGGGAAGGAACCTACCCTGAACTGCCCCAATACTGGGGGGGGCAAGAAAAATACATTGGTATAAAGGGGCAAATCACTGCTGCCTTAAAGAAAAGCATTAGCAAAATGAATAATGAATAAATAATGAAAACACTCAAGGCCACACGGCTCTATCACTGTGAATAATATGAAAAGAACAACACGTGCTTCCACCATATTAAAAAAAAAACCCCAAACTCAATCTGACTTTCTGTAACTTTTGAATGGAAATAATGGTGGACCGTTTTTACCCCAGTTAGCATAAATCTCTGCGACCATGTAGGTACCTTCTGGACATTTACCTTCTGGTTTCTCTCACTGCTCAAATAATACAGGGACGCTGGAGCGTCAAGTCCATTTTGAGGAAACATTCGTTCCGCTCGTAACAAATGTTTCCAGTTAGACGACGCGCTTCTGTCTCTTCCGCTTGCTCCCGTTTTGACTTTTTTTGACCGTGAGCAAAGTCGACGCCGCATTACTGGCGCGTCGTGTTTATAAAGGTGGGAAAGGCCCCCCGGGCCGTGACCCCTCCGCGACAGAAAGGTGGAGACCAACCCCAGCGGTGAGACCAGTTCATCTGACGTCAGGTGAGAGAGAAGTGAAGAAACACGTCGGGGGTCGAGGTGAACTTTTCCTGAGACGACGGTTAAAAACGCAAAGCGCCGCATTAGAAGATATTTTTAAAAGTTTGACTGGCTTTTCAGAAGCAGCGCAACAACTGTCCTTCAGGACACCCCACCTGGGAAGTGCGGAGACGTCATTTTTCCCACTCCTTGCCGTTGAATCCGATTAAAGACACTTTTTTTTGTCTCTTCTCAGATGCTGTTGGGTTACAGAACCATTTAAGGAGTAAATTCCCAAAAAATAAAGTATCAGTTGAAACTCACCCTGGGTTTGTGAGACGCCTTCGAGCAGAATGGGGGGGGGACGCCATCAAAACGGAATCGAGCTGCGGTTAATATGTCCTCCGCATTTTCAACAGGAGGCATCTTCACATGACANGACGCCATTGAAACGGAATCGAGCTGCGGTTAATATGTCCTCCGCATTTTCAACAGGAGGCATCTTCACATGACAGACATCTCCAGTGACATTTAAGCCTGTCTATAGAAGTTCTTCTCTGAACCTCACAAGGTGCTACTGGGATTCGGTCTCACGCTCCTGTTTTCACGAGCGGAAACCTCTACCCGTCCCCGATCTCACACCGGCCACACAACCTGTGTTCTGGGTCATTTTCGGCGGGGAGAACGACCGGCCTCCACACAAGCGCCACGGCGTGTCGGCTCTCCGGCGCAGGAGATGGATCTGACCGGGGCCATTTCTGGAGAAGGGCTAATTCTTTATAAAGCCTGTGATGATGGTTTAAACAAGACTAATGCACGAAAAGTACGCTTCGGCTCCAGAGCATTATATCATTAACGTTACGATCGGGAACGTGTGCTCTAAAGCATCCATTTGTGGCCGACGCAGCTTTCTAAGCCCCCCCCCATCGGCACTTAACACACCTCTCAGAAAAGACAGCTTAACGTAAATAACATAAGGATCCGCAGCAGCTGAAGCCTCTCAATCTGACAGGGAAACAAAGGAGCTACTGTGTTATGATTTATTTGTCGAACTCTAACAGTCTAAGATCTTCCAAAAGAATCGCCTCCGCGGAGAGGACAGGAGCCCCCAGCATCCAGGCCAGTCCTCCATTCCACCAACGGCTGACCTTGTCTCGAGGGGCTCGAGGGGCGACAAAAGATTTCGCTCTGACTTTCTGAGATGCCTTTTTATAAATAGGTTAGCAGTGACCACAGAAAGTATGTTGAGGGGCCAAGGGGGGTGGAGGAGCAAAATAAAACATTCAGGCAAACAAGTGGAAAGAAGGGGGGAAAAAAAAAAATCATTAAACAGCAACAAATTGTAAATAAGGCGGCGAGAGCCACAGATGGATCGATAGGATGTATAATGAGCTCATTCTAAATGATAAATCCTTTTAAAGTGAAAGAAATAATTGTAAGGCGCAAGATGCTGCACAAGCATTTTTTATACATAAAAAAAAAGCTGAACCAACACCGGGGCAAGAAAATGGCGCACGGTGGTACCGAGAAGCAGCACAGAGGCAACAGGCAAACGGGTCATAGACAGCAGATCCAGAAAGCGCTGGCAAAGTGGTGGTCGGGGGGCGGGGGGGGGATTTGTGCGTCAGTCTATGTGCTGAGCTAGCACCGATGTGACCCTCAGGGGGTTGAGACCCCACCCTCCACATGCATGCCTGCTGGGTAAATATAGCACCCTCCCGGTACACCTGTTACCAGGGGTCTCAGCACCCTGTCTCAGACACCAAATCCTCACTGAGGGGTTACTGAAATAACACCCCCCCCCCTCCACTTACACCATGACTGTATTATATCCTAAAATACACCCCTGGTTCCCCATTCTGAGTTCTGCACTGCTTGCGTTACACAGCAGCCCAATTCGGTTCCACCTCCATATGGTCTTCAAGCAGCTCAGAAGGCATCAGTGTTTCCCCACATTTCCCTTCCCAAATCCCTTTGTGAGGTGAATTGTCAAAAAAATAGGAGTAATTACCATTAGTTTCAATGATATAACTGTTCCTGAGCTCAACACCTGAAACCCATTTATACTAAAATATCGCCAAATCTTATTAGAACCGACACAGCAACTTTAACCATTAACATTATGAATCAAAACATAAGCAGGCAGTTTAGTCCCCATGTGGGGCATGATGACTGTTTATAGCAGGCGAAACTGGCAAACAAGGGGTAATGGAGGCTGAGAACTTAACACAGCTCAAGCCGCACTGTTACTGGATGGTGGCTCTGGGGCAACAAAATTCCAACTCTGCCCTTGCAAGTGCACAGAAAGACTCTCGCAAGCTGAGGTTGGGATATTATTCTGCCGACATAAAGTTCTCACAAGCCGAACTGGGACATCGGGCCGGGATCACAACACGGCTTGGAAACCTGTCTAGCAAAGTCAGTGTCTGAATTGTTTGTTAAAAAAATACATATATAAAAACCCAGCAACAGACAAACATTTTGCTGCAACCAAATTAAAATTTCTTGGGGGGCGGGGGGTTTAAAAAAAAAAAAACCGTGTGGTAACCCGGGGAAAATGAAGCTCACTGAACAGAAGAAGAACTGATGTCGGGGGGCATCTAACGTGTCTCCACCCACATCCAGAGCTGGCGCTGGACTGTGGCACAAGCAGACAGACAGACGCTGGAGGTGCCCGGGGGCCGCCGACAAAACGGCGCGTCTTGGCCGGGGCGGAACCTTCGCCCTGCTCTCACGTCCCCTCTCCCTTCCAAACGTCAACCGCCAGCCCCCCCGTTTATTAAGCGAACCTCAACTGTACAGCCAACCAAACGGTCTCCTCTTCTGCCAGGTTATATCTGCTACTGAGGGATCCTTCATTTAAAAAAAAAAAAAAAGCCCTGTTTGGCCAGAGGAAAACAGAGTGGAAATTATCGAATCATCCTGAGCAGAGAGACGGCCAGATCGCAGCTCTGGGTTACATCCCAGTAAGGAGGAGTTAACATCAGCCGATCTTCAGGCCTGGTGCTGAATCCCAGCATGCAGGAGGTATTCAGGTAGCCGCACACCTGCAGGAGCTCTGCCGGGGCCCGCTGGGAAAGGCGCTCCTGCAGCCGAGCCTAAAGCCAGCCGATCACCCCCCAGGTGGAGGGAAGAGCGCACTAAGGAGCGGCCGACAAATCCAGCTCATTAACAGGAGTGCAGTTTCAAACATGGACAAAGGACTGAAACTGAAGCCAGATGTGTGTCACATCCACGAGAAATAAGTACTTGCAGGACAATGGATTTAAAATCAAAATAACCCTGAGGACATATATGGTTTTGCAGCAGCAACTCCAGATGCCTCAGACCTCAAATTCTGCGCCTGGGTGGTGCTGCCCGTTTCCTGGAAGCCAGAAGAGCAACACGAAGGTCCCCGGGGGGGAGCAGATTGCATCTCTTAAGAGTATTTTCATGCTTTAGCCCCCCCGCCCCCTCGCCGACAAAACACGGACGCACAGCTGAAGCCAAAATAACAAGCCGACTCGTGGCGAGCGAAGCTGGTCTTCACCCCTGGAAGCCCATCGACAGGCTCCACAGCGTCACACGCCCAGCAAACACGCCTAAGAGGCGCAGAAACCAAACACATAAGTTGCAAGTTTTTTTCTTTTACAGACCAAGTCAAAGTTCTTCACTTCTGACACACGCCTGGGGTCAAGCGGAGCGTAACACACACTTGTTTTTACTGGTGCTCCCGCTTTGCCGCAAAGGCGAGGAGCAGGAAGGCAACAAGTGGGAAAAATAAGCGGCAATAATAGGGAGCACAAGCGAATTCCTGTTTGTCATTTCATAAAGTGTTAAAGTTTACTGGGGTCAGGCAGGTGAAGGACCTTTCTGTCCAGGTTCACAAAAATTACCGCACCTCCTGGCACCGAAAACGAGTCCAAATGCCAGGTTCCTGAGGAAATATTGACCCCGTGGAAACCGGGCTCTGCCGTTACAGCTACGTTCGGCCGACCCCTCCCGCCAGTCTGTCGTCTCAGGCTGCTTTGTTTCGTCGGTCTGCGTGTCGTCTTGTCACGTTTTCCGAACGTGGCTCCATCTCTTTGCTGCTCCCTCCACAGCAGTTCAATAGGAAACTTTACTTGTGCGTTTGGGGCAAATCCCCCCTTTTCCTGCACTTTCTTTTAAGGCTTCCGTTGCACGTGTGGAGGGGGAGGTTTTGTGCCGAGCCCCGAGTTTGGCCGCCGTCAAGTGGCGGCTAATTCCGGAACATGACCTCTCTGACCTCACAGCTGGAACTGTTTAGGTAAAAGCGAGCAAACAGCGCAGATTTAGCAAATAATCCAGTTTGTTTTTAAATGTTCCACAAACTGTGGCGCGTACTTCTCTTCAGGGTTTCCCAAAGAAACCAAACGTGTTCATCTGAATATTTAAATGAGAAAAAGTATTTTGAAAGTACAAGATATATTTAGGTAACTGTAAGCTGCAAAGTCCATAAATAGATAGATAGGGGAAACAGTCAAGCAGCTGCCTTATGAATTCCATCATGTGCAATACAGACGAGCATTTTGTATAAAGTTCCTAAAAGTACATAGAAAAACACTCGTTTGCATTTTCACACATAAAGCTGCTCTGAACGTTTCCATCAGTGGTACCACAGCAGCCCCCTTTTCTGCTCAAGATTCAGCCAGTAAGTTAAAAACTGTGAGACTGAACGTCTGAAAAGAGGCTCCTTTGACATGAGGTTAATACAGAAACTGAAGTCTCTCCACCTCCTGCGGGGGGCAGTTTTATTACACACTTCATAACGGAGTTCAACATATATCCGAGCCGGGATTTTGTTTTTTTTTTTTTTCTTCCAAACTGTAGCAAAAGGAACGACCCTCAAGTTAAGTCCTCTACGGTAAATTACAACAAATATGCAACAGTTCACGCAACAACAAAAAAAAAACCCGCACAGTAACGTCAAAGCGGATTAGGGCTGGGTGAAAAAAACGCGTTAAGTTGCGGTTGAAGCTGTTCGGCGTGGATCGAGGGGCGGCGAGCGGACCGTTAGCCGCGGTAATCCTGCTCTCCTGCCCCCCCGATCGGCCCACGGACACCCACGACGGAAAGTGACCGGACCCCCCCCCCCCGCGTACTCACTGCAGCTGCGTGGGGAACTGCGCCGACGAGAGCCCGCACAGCGCGAGCGCCAGCGCGAGCGCGGCCACAGGTATCCTGTGCGCGTCCATCGTGCGCGATCTCCGCAACGACGCGGGTCCGAGCGGACAGTCGGAGAGCAGAGAGCCTGGTGCCCCGCCTAGGCGCTCCGCTCCGCTGCCATCCCCGCCGTCCCGAGCGCTGCTGCTGCGATCGTATGCGGAGACCCGCGCGGCTCCGCTCTCCGCCGCTCGGCCACGAGCAGCCCGTTTAAAGAGGCCGAGGGAGCCGTTTCCCCTCCCCGCCTCCGCCCCCCCTGCCGCCCGGAGAGACTTGCCTTAGAAGGAAGAAACGATCCGCCGCATCCACACACACGGCGCGCAGCGACCTCACACACTGCTGCTCACCTCTGTTTCTCACTCGGTAGATGAACAACTTAGCAAGTTGACTTGACTTAACCCGTCGTTACACCGTGACTCACTAGGACAGCTCCAGGCGTTTACCTGGAAGGAGCGGGTTGGGAACCCAAAACCTTCAGGTTACGACAGGCCCAACCAACCGCTTACAGACGTTTGTTCAAACCGTCATGTTTGTTCACCAAGTTCTCCTCAACTGGGGTTACAGAAACAAATCCACTCTCGAGTGACTCTTTATTATGAGCTCTTATTTAGCTCATCGAAGAACCTCAGATCGATGATGAACTTTACACCTACCTACCCACTTACACACCGGGGTATTCTTACCCCCTCAGTTCGGGGTAAGAACCCGAAAAGAGGATCAGTCAATCTGCAGAGACGGACTCACGTCGGTCACTTTTTACACCTGTTTGCCCATTTATACCACAGGGTAAAGGTAAGCGTCTGTACTGATATAATACAGTACGGGTGGGATTCAAACTAAGAACCTGCAACACAAATGCTACATTACCTACTGCATCATCCACCATTCATTACATTCAAGATGCATCAAAAAACAATTCTGCTTACACACTAAGCCACATGCATGTGACAGAAATAAGATTAACCTACTGGGACTTGAACCAACAACCTTTTCACTTGCATCCTAACTGTGCAGCCAGCCTCAAAGTGCAGTCAGTAGTCGATTCCCGTCAACTGAGGACTTGCTGGTCACGCCGCTTCGGTATAAATATTCCGTGTGCTGAGCACAGATCACATTAAACCTTTCAGTGATATTAAATTATCTCCCTGAGTGTGATTCACCAGTACTGCTGGTGTTCTAATGCGCATCTGCCAAGAACCGGGGTTGGAGCTCAGAAATGCCAGCCTTAAAACAAACGAACAGGCTGCTCGAACCAAACACATTAGAGTCCGGTGTCAGGTGGTGGTGTTTATACACACACCTTAATGCCACTGTGGGTATCGATCACAAAATGGCTGCTTTCCTTTTGGACATCGGTAGCGGGCAGGGCACCAAGCCCGAGCTTGGTTTAAAAAAAAAACAAAAAAAAAACGCAAATAAATCGGCAGCGTCGGTACTGGGATCGGACCCATCAGTTGTTCACCTGTGGGAACGTGACTCCCCCCCCCCAACTCCCTTGCACAGCTGAGATAAACCCAGGAAAAGCGTTTCCCGATCCCACGCACACCCGGAAACCGACTCCCAGGCAAACTGCGCGTTCTCCGTCAACCATTGTCCTCCACCTGCCCATCTCCAGGGGATCACTTTTCCTTTGCATTTCCCATACAGATAGCAGCCTTCCGGATGACCAGCGTGGGCCGAGAGCCATTTTGAGGAATCCCGTGGGGGTCTGCGGACGAAAAGGAACCCCAGCGTCCGGGTTCCTCGCGGCCGCACTCGGAAAGCCAGGTCGACGCGAGGCAAAAGGCGCCTTACTGGGTTCAAAAGGTTCCGCTCAGAACGGGCCCCTTACGCACGCGATGGTCGGATTGTACGAGCCGCCTGCGAAGGGGGGGCGAGGCGCGAAAACGACGCCACAAGGACGGCCGCTTTACAAATCTGTCCACAGTTGCCGCTCCTTAAAAAGGTTTATATTTCGCCCAAACATCCCCAAGTGGAAACAAATACATTCAGCGGAGCTTTTTAACGCCTTTAGATACGAGTTGCGATGAGTTCAGGTGATGCAGCTCGTGAATATTAAAACGCTAAAGCTTTGACTTGTGAGTTTTTGTGAACTAAATGATTTAATCCTGTTTACTGAGCTTTGCGAGGGCCGATTTTCCGTGAGCGGGGGGCCGCTTGTATGTTAGTTTCTGACTGCGCAGCTGCCACCTTACAGTCCTGTAAATAATATCTGGGTTTTAAGAACCACAGATACGAAGAAAAGTGGGGGGGGGGTGGAGGAAAAGTGGAAAACAAAACTGGAATCAGTCCAGCAACACAAAATATAATACCTGTGCGGTGTTAATACAAACAAGCATAATACTTCAAAGATATTTTCACAACAGATTTTTTTCTGTTTCTGAGAATAATAGAAAATATTCCGATTTTAATGTTGAATATATGAATTCCTGAAAACATTTACTTAAATTACCTAAATTTTGTATCTACAATGTATTCGACTCAGTTTATTGTTACGCGGCGTTTCTTGTCACTCAGTGACAAAAAGCAGGCGAGATATGACAGATATGAAGTTTAAGATCAGCTATATTAACATTTTAGCTGTATGTTTAATGAGAAGAAAAGGCAATAAAAGAGGAGCAGAAAAGAAAACAAAAACTCCCAATGTAAAAAGGTGAGGGAGAAAAATCATAACTACGCTATTTTTGGTGTATTTGGAGCAATCCGAGGAAAGATGTTGTGAACCGTTCAGATCATCGGTAAATGACGTGCTTTTCATTATTACGTGATCAAGCACTACGGATTATCGCTCTATTAGTGATGGACAAATGTCTGTTTTACCATGTTTGGCATCAGCTGCGGCTTATTTATATAAAAATGATGACAAAAGAAAGAAAAATAAAACAACTGAAAGCACGGGGTGTCAATCACGCGTCGGGAAATGTTCAACCACATTGGGAATAATGTCCCACAACTACGCCTGAAGACTCCCGAGTCTGTTACAGCGGAGCGAAGGCCTTTCGGAGAATACCAGCAACTCTTGTGTGTTCGGATCTGCAAGTCGAAGAAAAACTCCGATTCTCAGAGTTGGTTCGGCTCCTGCGCAGAATGAATGAAAAAAATGAGGATTTTCGTATCGTCCAAACAAGGGCCGGAGCCTTTAACGCTTCCCGTTTTCCCAGAGGAAAAACGTGAACCTGGAAGCCAAACGTGACGGTATTCTGCGGTGCCAGATGCGATTTTTCCAAGACGCCTCGGTTTGTTCGCGTTCGGATGTGTAATCGGGCTAGTTTTGAAGTCGACGTTTCAAAAATCAGCCCCCATCCGATCCGACGATGGTTTGAAATGCAAGTCTAATCGATAACCAGGAACATATAGCAAACGTGGAGGCAGGTGGGGCGTCGGACCAGGCTGCCGGAGGGATTTGGTTTTCAGCCGTTACCTAGCAACCCCACACTCTTCTCGCAATGGCATGAGCGGGTATTCAGCAGGCATACGCACCTTGGAGACTCTGAGTACGAACACAGTTGGAATGAGAAATGAAACAGGGAAGTGTTAAAAAAAAAAAAAGAAAAAAGACACGAATGAAAGAAAAGGCCTTGAGTGGAACAACGCTCCAAACCCAGGCCTTCCTATTCCTGTAGATCAGCTAAACTAATGGCTGCGGGATCCCATTTATCCCATCTTGAGGGGCTCCATTAGCACTTTGGCATAAACAGTGTTCCAGTGGGAAGGGGGGGTGTTATTTCCGAAAACACAAAAAAGGAAAAATGTTCAAGGAGATAGGGACGGAGACGCGAGGAAGAATGTACTGCGGGAGATTAAAGGCCGAGGGTTGATGAAAAGTCTGAAAGGTGTTTTCGAGTCTCCGAAGATGCATTACATTTGCTTTCGGGCATCGCGTGTTCAAAATAAAAGCGCGTTCTCCCTTTCGGAGGCTCTCCGGCACGATTCAACATTTAATACCCAACGTCAGGATATTATAATGTCCGGTACATCACAGGCGGACGTAAAAGTGTTTTTTCATCATGACGAAATATACTTTGCCCAACTCTTATACGTTCTGCGGGCAGCCTTTAATGGGCGGGTTAGGGAGACCTAACTGAGAAGCCTTCTTGCTGTGGAGATGTATTGCGCTTCACCGCATTCACGGTTTTGCGTAACTTTATACACAAGCGTGAGCGTGACAGACATGTGGTAGTCAGAAGGTTTAAATGGAGGAATGCGGAAACGGGAGATGAAAGATCCACAGATGTGCCGTATCCCCACCGGTAAACAGATGCAGGATTAAATCAGTACTCCGCATTCCATGGAAACGGACTGATCTTTTCCTGTCCGACTAGTTAAGGCTGCAGTGTTGGTTTTACCACGAGTGAGAAGTAGCGCTCAACCCGGGTGAACGAAACGGAAAAGCGGGGGAACCCCTGTGCTGCTTTACGAACCTAAATAAATAAATAAACACACCGGCGTGAAAGATTTAGAAGAGCGGCGAGGAAGAATGTGCCGCATCTGCCGAGAGCGGCGGGAAGCCCACCGCGCCACTGGGAGCCCCTTCTAAGCCGGCAGAAGGAAAAGGCGACTGAAAGGAGTTGGAACGCAGGTTTTGTGAAGGTGAATCAGTCAGCTGAGCATTGCCTCTCAGAAGAAAGCACATTGTATACACCCCCCCCCCCCAAGAGAATATCCACAATATGCATCTTCCAAAGTTCTTATCAGTCCCAATAACAGACTCCTTTTGATGTTGGTTATCACACGCTTCATCTTCAAGGCTCTTCTCCCTTCTCTTTCGTTGAGGATTTCGTTCCAACCTCACAGTCGGACGTAGTGGTTTGGGGTCCGAACTTCGAACCAGAGGCCGTTGCCCTCCCCCCCCCACATTGCAGATGAGTTCCACATTTAACGTACAAGTTAAGTCCTGCAAACTTCAAGCGCACAAATACTCCTGCGATTCACTGACCTCCTGTTACTTTCAGCTGCTTGAAGACTGAAAAGCTGTGATTACAGGTGATCTTTGGTGGAATAACCGCTTTTTCGGCAGAGCGAATATTTAGCCCGGTTATTAAACAGCAGTGTCTATAGCAGAGAGACATAGTTTGCACTAAATAGAGATGTTTTCTGGAATGTACTGTGCACGAAGCAGAGGGGCTGTTTGGATGTGACCTTCTTTCACATCATCTATGGTTAGCAACAGCGTGGGTGAAAGGTGCCCTTTAGCGGCAGGCCGAGTGACGGGGGCCTCCGGGTCCAAAGGAGTGACGCTCCGGCGCAAAGGTGCCAACGATCAGGACCAGAAACAGCACATCGGGACCGTTCGAAATGTGACCCGTCGCCATTTTGAAGTAAAGGCAGGTTTTCAAAGTTGAGGCTGCGAGACCCTCAGATGGAGCAGAAAACAACCGTGTGGAGTAAGCGGCTCACAGGCGAACCAGACAAAGAGGATGATGGGAAGGCTCCCCGGGCCTCTGCCACACGGGTGATGCCCCCCCCCCCCTCCTGCCCAGCAGAACCTGCGTCGCTGCGACTATCGAGCTCTGTGGCTGAGTGACCTGGTTTAAATGACTTTGCACAGCACCGCCTTCCGCTAACCAGGCACCAGTCCACCAGCGTGGGCGGATGCATAAAGGGGGCACACGGCGCAGAACTAGTGCATTGTGGGAATATGTTCCTTATGCAACCCACAACACGTGACGTGATGGCGAGGAGGCAGGTCGCGCGGCCTAGGAGTGGGCAGCCCTGGACGGGTTTCATACAGACCCCATCGGTGGGCTTAGAGGCCACGAGATACACAACACATTTTGTTAATAATTTTAAATAATTTTTACTGCCCCGCTCATTCTTGTCACTTTAAATCGCTGCCCGCACCTCGACATCGTTTTCACGGGTGTCAAACTCACAGCTCAGCCCGTTTCTGATCATCGTCCTCTCGCGCAGCTCGGAGCCAGTTCCCAAAATAGGCTTCAGCAGATGTGATTCCGCGGTGATGTTATTGATCATTAACAGAGCGCAGCCTCCACCACAAACACTTTTTGCCTTATGTGCAGGCAGCGTTTTCATAATCGCACTTGCGCCTAAGGATTACTACGGGAATATTTTATGTAAAATGCAGGAAAAAGACATTATAATCACACTATTACACGTAAATAACAAAAAAAGGAATCCCGCCCGTGTCATGACTGGAAAATAAGCACCCGGCCTCTGCGGATCACGGGGGGGGTTGTACAAGTATAAACATTGCAGTTCAACACGCACTCCATATTCTAACCTCAAAAGTGCCGTCGTCAAGCAGGCGCGGGGTCCAAACGGACCCCACCGCTGGTTTCAAGGTTAAAATCGTGCAGCAACCACATTGAGCAAAGTACTTACCGCACAGCTGTATAAACAGTCATTTAAAAAAAAAAAAACTAAGGCATTTGCTCAGTATATAAGCATAACTGACAGTGACCTCAGACAAAACAGTTAGGCAAATAAATTACGGCAATTAATTTCACACAAAATAAAGGCCTGAAAAGTTACTTGCTGAACGTGTGGCAGAACAACCAAAGTTTAAGTACTTATTTTGTTAGCGTGCACTAGTTATATACGTCTGCCTGGTCGTTTAACTAGTTATTTATTCCCTTAGCTGACACTTTTCTCCAGCGCAGTCTACGGTGTTAAAGCTGCTTACGACTGACATCTCTACAGCTGAATGATTCTCACGTACCTTGAAGGTGCGATTCCAACCTGGCTCCTTCGCTCCACTAACAAGTCCACCTGCTGCCCTCAAGCCTGGCAGAACCCATGTGCGGCTACTACTAGCGGACCATCGGACCTACAAATCAGACAAACAGCTCTGCACGTCATTTGAAGGTGGCCACTATCACACCTTTTCTACACCATCTTCACACCCTCCACAACTCTGAACCCCGCCTTACAGACGGGTGTCGTGTGAGGCTTCATAAAAGACAGCGGTGACACAGCGGACCCAACAGACACTTTTCCTGGAAATCATACATGCAACAACCATCGTTTCATGAGTTCAAGGCCGGCAAAACGCGAGACGGAAACGTCGGTGGCGGAAAGTGTGGGGGATACAAAGGCCACCGAGTCAATCGTACCTAGCGAGGAAAAATTGTTTATTTTATAAGCGATATCGTTTCGGGAAACAAGTGACAGCCTGTTTTTGTTGCCTCTGTATCTGCTGTATGACCACCTTCGTGGGTTTTATAATAAATAATACTGTGCCCTGCTGTTCGGGGTTCCTGAGGACTCCCGCCGTTTACCCCTGAACCATGAAGACCGCAGCAGAAGTTTCCTGCATCGCACAACTGCGATACAGTCCTGACACATGCTGGTCAAGCTATTACTTACATGTAAAAAAAACTGGGTTATTTTTTTCCTCCTATGCACAATAGCAACATAAAATACGACTTTTATTACCAGCAATCGCTTGTATGCAGGGTTGCGGGGGCCCACAGCCCGTCCGAGACGCGTGGGGCGTTAGGCAGGGCGGACCTGGACAGATCAGTAGTCCATCTCACCTCAGACGCTGAGGGCAGCTTAGAGTCACTAATCCAGCTCGAATGTGTCTTTGGACTGTGGGAGGAAACCAGAGCCCCCAGATGGAAACCCATACACCCATGGGGAGAACATGCAAACTCCACACAGAACTGGGAGGCACCAGCACCACCTGTGGTACCTCCGTTTTGTCCTTTGGTTGAAGATACCGAAATGGGTGAATTTACTAAACAAGCGCTGACTGAGAAGACATCCCTGCACAAACCTCGTTTTTACGCAGTCCTTTGTTAGTCCTGGAGGACAGTGTGGTTTCTGCACCGTAGGAAAGGGTATAAATGGACATAACTCAGCCGGCACCGTCGCCCTGCACGTGGGCGACTGCTCTGAGCTACAAGCACGGCACAGAGGAGCTGCCGTCAGTCATAAAGACGACAAGAACAGATCTTCAGCGTAGCTGGCGAGATGTTTTCAGCTCGGTTTAACAAGACGTCGTGATAAAGAGCCGACCAGGCTGTACCGAGGTGACATTCTGAACGTCGTGTGTCGCGGTGAGTTTGCGACAAACAGAAAAACACTTTAAAAACGGTCATTTAAACGCTGGATCAACGTTGGCATAAGACCAACACAGACCTTAACAAGAATAACTGTGTTCTGTCTGAAGTGTGACGCTTTTTCGGTTTTCCCAACCGGAGAGCGTCGTACGCGGGGGCGCTTTGTAATGCACCGCACATAAAAATGAAACAGTGTTCCGAGACCCAGGTGAGGCGACCCATTCTTCTTGTAGACAAACAAAACACACGGACGCACAGAAAAACACCCCCCGGCGCACATTATTCACCGTCGAGTGCAGCCGCCAGTCTACAGGGCGCGAGGGAGCTGCTGCTGGGGCTCGTGCCGCGTTTCACCGGGGCCTAATGGACGGCCTAATGGCTGGGAAGGACCGGTCACTCGGGACGGCGGCTGGGAAATAAAGAGGCGACTGACAGGGAACAAGGGAAGAACACAGAGAGGCCTGTTAAGCCAGAACACCTCATACACACAGAAGCGAGACCTTTTCTTCTGTGAGAGCAGTGCATTAAGCTGCCCGTACAATAGAAACTGGAGATACTTGCTGCCGAAAAGCAGGCGATTTCTTGGGACCCCACTTATGTCACTATAACAGGGTTTTACTGTAACAAAGATTTCTCTTTTTTTTTTTTTTTTGCATTTCTGGCTTTTGTCTCATTAGAATACGGACCTTGGTGGCAGGGTTGCTGTGACCGGTAACTATAATCATCTAATGACACGAACAGCTCCTTCCACATCAAACCACCAGGTCCTCACAATGTGCTGACCAAGCGTTATTTTGGGTGAAAATGATCAAGAGCACAAAGAAACGCACAGTTACGGAAAAAAAATCCCCGTTCCTGGCACCAGAGAACGTCTGCGAACTTGTGTTTATTTACAAAGTGAAGGAATGCAAAAATTGATCGTTTTGAGGTTCTACACAGGGGATCCGTGAAGGGCCGGGTACAGAGAAACAAGGGCACCTGGGAGACACGGTGACCAGAGCCTCGAGACACACAGGAACCGGAGACTCGGAAGACACTTGCAAGACGAAACGCAAGGTTGCGCAGGGAGGAGGAAGACCAGAGCAGCCCACGCTGGACGGGCAGGAACGTGGGTTGTGCTGTTTGAGAATCTACAACCTACCTGCTGCTAAGCTGCTCCTTTCAAAGCCTCGATTGCTAAAAGAAGCAGTAAGACAGGTGAGAGACTGAAAGGCTGGGTTCAGGTCTACTGGGATGTACTGGCTTGCTCGTGCGAGGACCTCTGCCGCTCTGCTGTAAACTGGCCTGAGGTGGACTGGCTTCCCATCCAGGGTGTCGTTTCACCACCTCGTGGCCCAGTGATTCTGGGACAGGCTTCCGAGCACCTCGACCCTGACGAAGAATAAAGCAGTTAATGATGACAGACGGATATATACGTAAACCGGACAGTACTACTGTACCCCTGGCAAAGGTGGTTTCGTTTTAGCAACGAAAGGAACCGATGAATGTGACACGTCATCGATAAGAACGTATGCAAAAGTTTTTGGCCGACCGTACGAGATGTTCTATCGACTGTGATCGCACTCCAATCATGTAGACTGTATAATATTTAATATATATAGATATTTATTATTTAGACTCATGAGAAACAGCTGTTTTTACAGCACGATTTGCATAAAATCTCAATACATCCCGTGGACAATCACAAAACCATGACTTTTTTTTTTCTTCACCATTTTACAACTAAAACCCAGACAAATTATACAAGCATACTTTTTGTACAGTTAGAATGCCACTTTACATACATGTACACATTTCCCCCCTCTCCTTCGGCTATAAATAGGTGGTGGAAGGAAGAACCGGAAACGAAACATCAAGGACACATGCAACATCCAGGGTGGAGAAGACATGGAGCTCTTGCAGACACACGAGCCGATGGCGTCTTTGCCCTGCGGAGCAGCCGCGCTGTTCCTAAAGGGTTCACAGCTTACACCTAGTCTACCCCAAAGTATGGCGTGCGACCAGGCCTCTGGACGGCCGCACAAGGAAATAAAGTAAAATAACACAACGTGAAATTTAAAAAAAGTTTTCACATTCGCATGCTCAGTGTCCAAACAAATTTTTAAATGTGTTGTATTAAAAAAACAAAAAAAAAAAAACTACGCAAAGTATTTACAGCATTAAACGTAATAAAACAGTTCAATAATAAAACAACAGTTGTAATAATAATAATAATAATAATCATCATCATCATCACTGTCCACGGATTCTGCTTCGCCGGTAAACATCGGATTGACAGGGATAAAACGGTAACGGAAACACATAAGCAGACAGTGAACAGGATGGCGTCTGAACGTGGGGGGTCCTGTTAAAGGGGGGAGGAAACGTTGTCACGTTAATTGAACATTTACACGCTTGCATTTACTGCTTTACACGCAACATAATGAAACAAAAACAGATGCTTTGGAGAAAATAAACACACAAAAAAATGTCCCTGGGACCAACAACAGATTACATACATTTCCTTAAGGTCGTGAAGAAAAATTAAACTGTGCCCACAAAGCATAGAGAGGAAGAAACATGTATGTTTATAATGTTGTGTAAACAAACACTTCATTGTGCCTTTGTTCATTCTACACCTTGGGCTCATTTCTTCCTTCATCTACCGCTGATAAAAAATAAAATGTAAGTGCACTAACTCCATACATGTCATTAGACCCAGACCCACTTAGAGGTAAACATGTAAAACATTATAAGCATTTCGTTTCAAATGATACATAGAAAGTAGAACCATCGTTATTTATGTTTTTTTTTTTGTATGTTTAAGAAAAGGCATTCAAAGCATAAAGTCCATGTTGCATAGAAGAATTGAGGATTACTTGAAATGAACCTATGGATTTGGTTTACAAAATCAGGTTGGCACATGTGAAATAAACCCATGTGTCCCACAACGTTGTACGAGCAAAATAATTTCACAAACATACCAAACTCATATTATCGGAAGATGCGAGTGTGCAATCACTACATGACACTTTTTCCTCACGTGTTCTGCTCATTCCGTAGAACTAAAAGCGCTGATAAAATATTGAAAGATGTACGCAGACATTTACATCAAGAACCACATGCTTTAAAGCGGCACCTCAGCCACACAGGCGGGGGTCAAACCCACAGCCACAGTAACCGAAAGCGCGTTACTGTAGAAAGAAGAAATGGAAAAGCTTACGGACTCTAACTCAACAGGCCTGAAGTTGAACCCTAAAATTCTATAAAGCTCTTGAGTTTGTTCCTCTGTTGTCTTAAGACACAGATCGATGGTCTATGATTGACACACAAGTATCCAAATATAATATATACTTATTGTATAGACATTTTTCACAACAGGACCCATGTGACAATCATTAGCTATGGTACATTAGACACCACCTCGATTGTTAAACTGAGAGCAAAAGTAAAAGAAATCCATTTTTCCATCTGGCACGTGGCCAAACAGTGACTCCGCGCATCGGGTTACCGTGACAACGGCAACGGAGGTGAACCCCGGGGAGGCCAGCGGCCTTTAAGGACGTGACTCAATGCGCAAAGTAAAACGACGCTTTGCAAAGATCTTATCGATATTTGTCTACACAAAAAGGGACAATTCATTTAAATAAGAAAAGATTGTGGTTCTATTGTATTTTTATTCCCTACAATAACCACCATTCACAGTAGTGCATCTAAAACTAAACCACCCTACGTAGTGCAAATGAATTTGGGTAAATAAATTTTGTGCTCAATGCTTTGTGTGATTTTTTTTTTTTTTTTTTGATTTTCGGGGGGAAGAAAAAAAAAACACCTAAAGTGTATTTACCAGATTGTCTTTTATAGGACATACATATTATCAACCGAAATGCTTCTTCATTAAAAGTGAGTTGTGTCTTCGGGTTTTAATATCATTCCTATTTATATTCATTCATGTTTTCAATATATTCTTTGTAAGTAAACATATAATCTATAAGAAGGAAGGGGTGTAGCAGCAAGAGAGTCATTTGTGTCATTAAACCACCTGCTTGTGAGTGACATTACCGGCTCCTGGTAAAGGACTGCTGTGCTAAAACATTTCACGTGGACTGAACATTTCCTTACGGTGAACACACACATTCCCTGAAACATCCCAGCATTCTAAGAAGAGTAAACGCAACAAACCATCACAGTCACCTGATCTCACATCCAGAACAAACCCGGTGTGCCTCCCGCTTTTGCCAGTTCATTTATATTCGTCTTTATCCATCCCATCCCAGATCGCAGTACGGAAATATATTTCGATTAAGACCTATTTTTGCAAGTGACTGTTTTGACCAGGTTACCTTAAATGTTATAATTTAAATTAAAAAAAAAAAAAAAACACCTCAAATGTACAGGTGGTTGAAAAACCTGTGGCTGTAGCAGGTGCAGCAGCGCGAAGGATGGAAGCACAAAGCTGCAGGTCAAGCCAGCTAGAAAGGCATGAAACATCACACACAGGCGGCGCACGCAGGCTCTTCGCATCTGGTGCTGCTGGGTCTGCGGCCCTTGTGGTAACCAGGGCCCTGCAGAGTGGCAGCCAGTCAGATGCTTTCAGTTTCCAGCCCCTATAGACCTGGTGCCCAGGTACCCCTGCTGGGTTTGCAGTGTAAGCGCCCAATGAGACCCCTCATGGTTCCTCTCCTCTGTGTGAACTGAGACAGACTGACAAGTCCAGCACCTCCTGGCTCCTCGTTGCCTTCTAGTTCTCATCACATTGACCTCCATCTGCCCCTTTCCTCCGTTTCACACAACCTCAAGAGGACAGACGACAGCGATTTATTCAGACTGTCAGTCCCCATCCCCCGCCCTCCTCCTGACATGCAGGGGCCGTGCCGGACCCCAGCATCCCGGTCGTCCCCTTTCCCTCACCCAAGGAACCGAACTGTGAGACTGTTCGTTGGCGAACGTGTGATTCCGCCCCCTACCGCTCAGTCAGGGTAGAGCCCTAAGGGTGGCTCTGAGGGGAGCTCGCCAGCAGCTTGTGCCAGCTGGTGGTCCTCTTCCGCAGGTCCACCTTGTCCAGCCACACGTAGGCCTCCCCCACCAGCGTCTTCTTCACAAACTTCCCCCCGTTGGACACTAGGAAGAGCTGTACGAGAAGAGCCGCACGTTAAAACCGTCAGCTTTAACAACTGTCACAAAACGCGAATGTGGAAATATCGAAATGAAGCAGAGTTGCTGCAAGCGCTCACGCCGGGCTCACGAGAGGTTCCCGAGTCCGTCTTATGATTCACGAACAGGACAATTCGCTCTAAGTTACAGAGCCGATTCCACAGAATGTCTTCCAAAGCAAAGTCCACCTCTTTCACCAACTTCAGCTTCGCGTCGCGGTCAAGCTCAAACGCAAACTAAAGGCTGTATTTAGGGTTTGTGTCAACGGCGGGTGAAGCGGTTCCTTCAAAAAGGTCAAAGTTCGAATGACACAGCAGTGAGAGTGAGAAACACAGCATTGAGCTTCCCAGTTAAATATCCACACTGTGCCGATGGCTTCAGTCCCACGACAGGCCCCGCTGTTCGGCTGTCGGGTTTCGTAACCCTGAGGCTGTGTTTAAGACGGTTTTCTATTCTTGTTGTTCCCATCCAAAACCGTGTGACCCACTGCAACTATTTATACAGGAATTACAAAACAGTTAATCGCTTAAAGTTGGGGATAACTCGGGTCCGATCACCACCCCCCGACAAAGAACTCATGCCCATGACCACCGGCTGTTTGGACATTTACATAATGTTTACTTAAGAATGTTTCCACTTTGTTCTGTATTACCTTTTTATATTTATTTATTCCTTTATTTTTATATTAATCTTTGAATTATTTATCGTTATTTATATATACTTTTTTCCACAGACCACAGGTACATCATTTTGTCCTTCCTTGGGCATTAACTGTAATACTACACTTTCTGGAACTCTGGTTTCCTCCCACAGTCCAAAGACTGGCGTTTCAGAATAACTGGTCGGTGTAAAAGTGTCCACAGCATGTGACTGTGTGACTGCATATGTGTGTCAGGTTGGACCACTCCTTGCCTGGGGCCCAGTGATTCTAAGACCAGCTCCACGACCCTGACCAGGACAACCGGTCAATGAAAGAGTGATGAGTGAGAGGAAGTTGCGTTACTACCTTCAAACTACCTTCATTCTACACTTTTTTTTTGGAGAATTTATAATCTGCAGTCGTCATTCACCTGAAACATTAACACCTGATGCGCGTGTGTGTCTCTCTTTATCATAATCTTACCTATTCATTTCCTAAGGCCATCCAGTCACATCAGCAATGTCCAAAATGTGAATGAGACCGGTGATCGTTCATTTTCTGCATTCAGACATCTGGCATGGATGAAGTCACAGAGCCTTATAGCAATCGGATCAAAGAAACCATATTTACAGTAGATAACAGTTGTAAACGGTCACAACCCGAGGGTAAATTAGACTTAGTCCAGATCCAAACGTAAAGATGAGTAACCATTTCTGTACCTGACCATCTCCTAAGTGACCAAACATCTGGGATGGTCCTGCTGCTGTTACCTGGAGGGAGTGTCCGGTGGGATTGAGGGTGAAGCGGAAGGTCTCGTTGAAGGACGGCTCGCGGTCGTGCCGACACACCCTCGTCTTCTTCTTTATCAGCTTCTTCTGCGTTGCCACGTTAACCACGTAGAGCTTCACGTACAGGTCTGCGGCAGGACGATCATTTGAGGACAGCACTTGGTCAGGGTGATGAAACAATACAGGACGCTAAGCCAAACGGGTACGCAGCGGTAAAATACAGGTATCTTGTACAACAGAGCAGGTGTACAACACGAGAGCTCTCGTGAGGTCACTGCTCGTGTGGAACACAATGGCTTTGTTCTGCCACTGAGGTATACTGCTCCTTGAATGCCGTGGGAGCATTAAGCACGGGGGGGGGGGGGGGGGGGGGGGGGGGGGCTTATNGGGGGGGGGGGGGGGGGGGGGGGGGGGGGGGGGGGGGGGGGGGGGGGGGGGGGGGGGGGGGGGGGGGGGGGGGCGAAGCCGCACCGCGGTAACTTAAGGCTGGGGTCACCTGCCTGGAAGGTGGTCCGGAGATTTGAACTTGTAGGTGATGTTCCTGCACTGAAGAATTTCCACGATGAGCTGCTCCCCCTCCGTCTTGGTCTCCTTTTTCAGGGCTATCTTAATCTCCCCCATCACCTGTGTCTTACCTGGCACACAGACAGGACAAGGCAGGACAGTTCTTACAGTATTTTATAATTCATCACTTCTATCGTTTCCTTTCCTTTAGCATATCATACAGTTAAAATGCATTTAATACGGCAGTTCCAGGCCGTGTCTTGGATATTTTCTGAGATTACGGCCCTCAGGGAAAAGAACAGTTTGTGTAAAAATGAAAATCTCACAGCAGTATCCGGGTGTGCTTTCTTCTGTTTACATTCAAACGTAATGCATTCGTGTAGATGGGCTGGGATGGAACTCGATAAAAACAGTAAAATAAATGGAGACACGCTTTTGTAGAAACCCGTGCTTATGTCTGAATATGTGGATAATATTAAAGAGAGTAGTGAAATTCAGGTGTATTTTACACGCTTCTACAGCCCCCTTGTGGTCATCTTCAAAAATACACAAAAAAGCTCTCGGTTCTTATTTCTCGTCTCGTCCCTTAAAGTTTTCGCAGGACAGGATCCAGCCAGAACTTATATCTGCCACTGAAACTAAATATGAGCACAATGCGTAAATCGTGATTTCTCGCTGGTAACCCCTGCCTTCATCCTAGTAACAGATTTTATTTAAAATCATTACATTTTAACACAGATGCCTGGAAATTTTGAAAGCTGTGCTTTGAGAACCCAGTTGGCCCTTTACTATGGTAACATAATGAGCAACGACTGTTTTTTTCAGCACAACTCGACTGTCACATTCAGCACTAAGGCCTGTATGATTTTTTTTGCAGTTAAAATAGGAATATTAATATTTCATGTAACTGAAACAGCAGTTCCGTTAATCCCATAATCTGAATGAACCTGTTCATCCTGCAGCGCAGGTAAATTCAGTTTAGTGACTTCTGAGATACTGGCTGTTAATCTGGGGCATAAAATCAGAGCAACGAAAGCGAACCATCGCTGTCCACGAATCGAATCCATCTTCTGGTGTAACAGGTTGTAACCGCAGCGAGCGAGAACTTCCCCTGATGTAACAGAAAGCTCCGACTAACTCCTAATAAGCTGACCGGCTGCATCGTAATCCTTTAAAAGCCCTGGATGCAAACAAAAGCTGACAGGGCACAAACCAGGCTGTCCTGCACAGGGGGAACTGCTGAGCCTGAGCCACTGTAACCCTTGGCAGCGCTTTCATCCGTACCGCAGCCACCACTTTGAAGCGCATCGGGGACAAGAGCTCAGCATGGAAGGTCGTGACCTCGAATTCCGCAAAAACAACGAACAGCCATAGCTTTTAGTCAACGTGCTCACCTTTACGTTAATTTGACGCTGGACCCATCGGTCCAGCTGGTTTACTTTTCCTTTTACCTTGCTCAAGGGTCCTACAACAGCAAGTGGGATTTCAGCTGTGTGTTTAAGCCCTGAGCCACACAACATCGTGTAGCACACAGTGGCTCTCAAAACCCCTGGACGATAAGGCATCTGGCACTAAACCCATGAATCTGTTGTCCAAAGTAGCACAAATACGAGGAAAATAAAGGGCTCTGTTAACGCATAGCAGCGACTCATCTTGAACCCAGTGACACAGAGAGGTAGGAGGTAGTGTGGATGCAGTTGTCCCAAAACCAGCTGAATCGGTGGCATCACCACAGTGAGCAGTGCGAAAATGGGGATAGCTGGAGTAAAAGATGAAACAACCACTAGGAAGCTTTTGAACATGACCCATGACAAGGTTTTTATACATAAATGCAGTTGGTCCCCGCAAGAAGAGACAGGTCTTCACAGGTCATTACAGGTCAATGCAGTTTAGACACCACTGTACACAACCCAGACCTGGTCACCATACCAACCCTCACACACACACATGCCTAGTTACCATCAACAAACACACAGTTGCCAGGACATCAGTGAGAGCTTAACCCTTGTTGTCCACGGGATGAGAGCTTTTCCCCTCGAAACAAGAGGTTGAGCAAACAGATCGGTCCTGCCCGTTGTTTACCCTGACCCACCACTGTTTACCCTGATTCACAGGCTCCAAATACCGCAGCGAAAGCCAGAAAGTGGCAGCCATGACAGTTGGTTTGTTGCTCGTAAAGTGTGTTTAAAAGTGACACGAGGGGCCCGGGCAATTCTGTACGCAGACACTTGTGTAAGGTAAGGTGTGCCGGCCAAAAACAGTGGTGTTGGACAAAGTGGCCGTACTTCGAAAATCACGACTGTCTCCATCACCTTTGCTTACTGTTTGGAGAAAAGCATCTACTAAATGAATAAACAAAAGTGTCAGTGACACTGTAAATGTCAGTAGAGCGGAACAGGTCCACGGGTAGCAATGGAGTTTTTTGGATTGGAGCAGAGGGCCAGCAGCGTCCGTCTCTCTCTCCCCGAGTAACTCGCAGAGACCAGGCCCTCCCTGTTAAGAGCTGGGACCCCTCGTGCACCTGCCTGCATATTCTGACTCCCCCAGCGGTGGCATTTATGACATGTTGTGAATAAGAAAGCACACTAAAGAACCCTGAGCGGAGCTGGGGCGGAATGATCAAGAGCTCGAGGTCAGAGGAAGTAGAACTCAGTACTTGCAGCCCCTGTCTATCTGTCTGCAGAATCGGGAAAAGCCTTAGATGACTGTGCCAGCTCTCTTTATGAAAAAAAATTCACAAAAACCTGTCAGTGGAAAACAAGTCGGCAATCAACTGTGTTGTTTTGCAGTTGCATTATTCATCACCGTGTTACAACAACAGATTCTGCAATATCAGCGTCGACTGCAGACAGAATGGCGAACCACACGATTCTCTGTCAGTTACAGACAATCAGCTGAGTCAGCAAGTTCAGCACTTGACTGTGCACATAGAGACAGTAGGGAACTCATTTCCTTAATCAACTCCATGGAGTTCGCCCCCCCCCTCCCCTCCCCAAAAGGGCCATCTGCAAAAGCTTGCTGTGTCTAATTATCTAGTGCACGGCCTCCTGTGGACCCCCCCGCCGTCCGTCCGTCCGTCGTTGACCCCTGGTCTTGTGTGTAGTGTTCTGCCATGTAAAGACATTAACACACACACAGATTTGTTCACACGGGCCTCTAATTTGGAAACATACACCAGAACATTACTGGAGTGGGGTGTGAACACGAATAGTGGTTAGAGTGTCGCCGTTGAACTCGGAGGAACCAGACTCGACCCCCCCCTCCCCAGATGCGGTACTTATCCAAAATTACTAAGCTTTAAAATTGGGTAAATTATAATAAGCGCCTTAACGTTGTAGGCTGCTTTGGTAAAAAGCATCAACAAACTGAGCCGACAAAAATTGCACAAAATTTTGTCACAATGGTGAAATGTTCATACTGAGGTTGCATTACATTCATACCTAGTTACACTACATACCTGTTGACCAATATATGTGCACGTCACCCTAAAAACCTCACACTATACAGGGTGACTAAAAAGAACATTTTCATAATTATTACTCAGTAACTAAGCTTCCAAGGCTGAACTGCGTACAAATTTCAATAGCTGTGCCAACAAACTGATTTAGACTAAACGTTCATACGATACTGACCTGCTGATGAATAAATGTATGAAATCTTTCAGTTCTTTTGATTCACCCTGCATTAAAACCGACTGAATGTACGTCACCGCTGACTCTGAGGTCAGCAGTTGATGTCTGTTGGACTTATTTGCATTTATCGTCAGGTCTATATTTCTACTGTGCACTTCTATGTCTATATTGATATGTGCAAGATGGATCCATTATGTGGCACTAGTCTAATATATGTTGAACCTGAACCAGACTAAACCATATGTCATTCCTGCTGTACACCTCAGTGCAACGGCAATAAACTTGAGGTTGACAATGGTAAAATGGTAAAAAAAAAAAAAAAAAAGATATTACTTATGTAAGGGAGACGTCGGACCCAGAGATTACGTGGAAGAGATGCAGTTGCCGAATCACCTACTGTGGAAGAGATTTCCTGTAGCCTGGACCACCCATTTGAGTGCTGCTGTCATTCACCGCAGAAGATATTCACCACAGCCTTCTTCTAAACTGGCAAACCAACTCTGAGCACACGGTCTGGCTCACCGTGCAGGGAACGTTCCAGGCTCTTTGGCTGCGGCTGCTCCGTGGTCTTACCTTCATTGTCCGCAGGGTCCGCTCCGCGTATTTTGTCCGTACCATTGGGGATCGTCTTCCCACTGTTCAAAAATGCAAATGTAATTTAACGCATTACAAATCGGTGGTAAAGCAACATGGGCAGACTGAAACAGTTGTGTTGATCTCTGTAACAAATACATAAATAAACAAATAAATAATACGTGGCTTGCCTATGAGTTTTACATTTTTCTTTTTCCATTGCAGCCACTAACAAGCCTTCGGGGTGGAGTCGTGTAATGTGACCGGAAACAGGCCTGGGACTCACATCTGAGGAATTTGGAAAATGGCGCTGTCGACCGCATCGGCACCGCCCTCCTCCTCCAGGATCAAGTTAGTGACCGCAGGGACCGTTTTCACGGGTGCTTCCGTTGGCCTGTGGCCAGGCCTCGCTGCGCAGGTGAGAGAGTGGAACCCAAGTGTCCATTACACAGAGATGAGTATGTGACCATCAATGATGAACAGGCATTTTTTTTCCCCTTTTTATACTGCTACAAGACCACACACACACACACACACACACACACACACACACACACACACACACACATTCACACAAAACAGCAAAACAGGACCACAGGATATTAGTAAGCATATTTAGGGAATCTAAAGATTGGGGCCCGTGCATAGAAAAGAGAGCGGCACAAACACCATCGGTGCTTCCTTCTTCAGTGCCAGCCTTTTTAGAAAAAACTACTATAAAAGGAAGAAATCTAATTAAATTTGGAGAATGTATATGTTGGAGGAAGTTCCAGCTCCTCCATCTGGTTTCCATTTGGACTGGGAATACTGAGGCCCAAATGCACAAACCCACAGCTGCCTGCAGAAAACCTCAATGTGACTAACAGATGAGAATAACCTACTCTTTTGGACTTATATCTTTACAACTTTGACATTTATATTGAAGTTATTACTGTTTATTTTAGTGTTGGTAAAAGCACAAAATCAATGTAGTGGTTTATTAACCATACAATTTTGCTGGTTCATGTCCCAAGGGAAGTGCTGCTGGTCTACCCTTGAGAAAGACTTCACTGTGAAAATTGTCCAACTCTTTAAAATTTATGTACTATTTAGGGGATCCTTTCACTAGACGTGACTTCTAGCTTAAGTCCTTAGCTTAATGTTTTACTGTGCAGCAGGATCAGCACGATTTGAACAGCAGTGCCCCTCTGAGGACCTGAAAGTGCAACCTCGGGCACCCAGTGGGACTGAAAGCCATAAGCTTCCAATTCACACAGTCACCTGGAGGGGAACAAAATAGGACGCTTGTAGAAAAGCGAGCGGGCAGAGGAAACGGAGGTGAGACAAACGGGCGCCATGCGGATATCCGGAGTTGGCCCTCCTTACTTGGCTGGTAGCGGAGCTGCTGGACAGCTGCCTCGGTGGCTGCTATGGCAACGCCCGCATCTTCCAGGTACGACTGACTGACGCTGCTTTTGCTCTGACTGCGGGACGGTCCATGAGAGCGAAGGTGACCCTCGGAGGAGGACTTGGAGCTACCTGGGCTACTGTGGGACTTCTCAATGGTGGGCAGCTGCATATCTGCAACAGGAGTTCCATCATTGTTTCACATACAGGTACAGCGATATAGCTGTGTTTTTTTTGTTTTTAATTTAGTATGCAACAAAACATATGTCTCCCCAACCACCTGACCTTGTCAACTTGGACCTACCAAAAAGCCAGTTCCTTAACTATTCAGCTTGTTGACCTAACCCTTTTCAATTTTTACTGAAGGGGGGGGGGAGTGTGAGACAAATTGTCATTTTCTATATCTATCTTTCCAAAAGCAATGGTGGGAAAAGCTAAAAGTGGCATCGGAAAGAACGAGCAAACGGAAGAAAGGAGCACACTTTTCCGGATGCCTGTCAAACCAAGATTGCCACAAGACCTCAGCAGAGAAATGTATTATTGTGGTGCTATAAGTGTGTCCATCAACTGGAGCAGACCAGAGACAGCAAAGAGGGAACGTCAGGTGGTATCCACTGCCTATAAAACATTGCATTAACTATTACATCTTGCATTACAACAACAATCTTTCATAAAAGTCTGAACGCAAAGGTGTTCCTAAGCAGATAGCAGCTCGGAGGTTGCTGGATACCCTTGGAAGGATCAGGGAAGATGCCATGGCTGCGGCTCTTGATGACGGAGGGCTTGGGCGGCTGTGGGATGCCCTGACCTGAGCGGGGTCGCCCATGATCGAGGGTCTCGCTTTGCTCCTTCAGCGGAAGCCAGCGGGGCATGTTGTCCAGCTGTGCCGTGTTGGACAAGTCGATCAGCACCTGCAGGCATGGGGGCAGACGGTCAAGGGGTCCAGGAATGTCTCCACGTGTCACACACTTGCTGTATATACACCACGCTGGAAAGCTGCTTAGGAGTTGGGACAAGGACTCTTTGCTCAACTAAAAACAACCTTTTTTAACCCATGGGTTGGTTCCAAGACAGCTTTCTGTTTTTGGTGTTCCCATCCAAAATTGGGCCACCCACTGTTTATAAAGCAGTTGTAAAAAAATAGATTATAGATTAAAATGGTGTGTTACTTTATTACCCATCATTATAACAAATCTAACAAAATCTTTTTTAAATGTATGGTCTATAGACCTCATTTACCCCTGAAGTGGTAGCAGTGTGTATGTGTCTGGGTGTGTGTGTGTGTGTGTGTGTGTGTGTGTGTGAGAGAGTGAGAGAGAGGGAGAGAGAGAGAGAGAGAGAATTTGTATTTACTACTCTTTTCCTTTATTATAGTCTCACTCATTCATTTCCAGTGGCTAGCTGCAGATAACTCTTTTGAATTTAAAAAAAAAAAAAAAACCACACACACACACACACACACCCTTGAATAAAATGTTTTAAATATCATAATAAAGTGAAACTCAACTGTAACATGTGGAATGGAAAACATTAATCTGCGTAAAATGAGGGGTTGCATTATTGTGAGGATAATGAAAAACTTTTTTTTTTTCAGTTGGTCTTGTAGTTACTGTGTGAAAAGCCCCCCGTCCAGGGTGTAGTTCCTGGGCCTAAGGATTCTCGGTAGGTTCCGGAACACCACGATTGACCAGACTGAAGTGGTTAATGATAACGGATGGATGGACAGAGGGATGTTTTCATTTATGAGACATGTATGAAATAGACCTGTGGTTACAAACAAAACATGCACACTGCAAATATGGACTAATAGTACTAATAGAATATTTATATTAATGCTAGTATTACTAATAGAAACTTTTACTTTTAGTGAATGCAACAGGAGCAGAGTTTAGTTTGACAAACAGTATATAACGGCACATAAATTCTGCTGTATGCCTGGCACGTGGTGAAGAGGAAACGCCAGAGAATACTCACTTCTCCCAGAAAGTCATTGGAGGAGAACCTATCATAATCCCACACGGTTACCTCCAAAGTTTTCTTCTTGAGCTGGGGTCAAAAACAGTGATTCACGGTGATTGACAGGTAACTGATCAGGCAAACGAGTGTGAAGGTAATCTCCACAGGTATCAGAATAACTGACAGCCCCTAGCAGAGAAGGCGGGAGGATCGTCACTAACAAGCTGGTCTGTCTGCTTTGAAAATCAAAGTTATGTGGGAACTATTAAATCTCACAAACAACTGATTGACAATTGACCTCAGTGCGCTTTTTTTAATCTCCTACTTTTTTAAGTTAAATTAAAATAAAACATACTGGACCAAAGCAGGATAAAAACAAACTTAGAGGACAAAATATCTGTATTCAGAGTTCGTTGCTTTCTCTGTTGTGCTCATATTCTAATGAGAGCTGTAAAATAGCATCTGATGCATAAACTGCGGACATATTTTGTTTTGAACCCCCCAGTTTTAAATGGATAACAATGCGCCGCTTACCAACGAAGAGGAAAATTACCCTTGACTCATGCAAGTAATAATACATCATGTGGAGATGATACAGTCCATACCTGTTCCAGGTGGATGTTTTTGTAAATAACTGTCTGGTTCCACTCTGGGTTCAGGCTCCTCTGTGAAGACTTGCTTCTTCTCTTGTTCTCAGCGCTGAAATAACGACACACAAGAGACAAACTATTACGTTTATATATTCAGCTGGTACTTTTCTCTGAAACAACTTACAGTGTTAAACTACATCGAGTTACTTATCTATTTATACCAGGAGGGTAATTTTTTTTGTTTTTTTAAACCAGAGCCATGCAGAGTAAAGTGCCTTGCTCGAATTTACTACAACAAGGGGAGGGGTTCGACCCTTCAGTTCTAACCGCGGCAGCTCTAACTAGTACTATGTCACCTGCAGTTGTGAAATAAGAAAAGCAGAAAAGCAACACCCATCTCTACCTTGCGTTCTGGACCACCATGACTTGGCTGAAGTCCGTCGCGGGTTTGTGCGAATTGCAGATTAAGAACAAGAAAACAAACAAAAGTGTCACGTCACAAAAGTGAGGGGGAATTTATCCATGAAGAAAGACTAATGTTACCTCGTTTTTACACAAATGATCACTTGTGCTAAATAAGGCATTTTTTTCTGCGTAACTGCTTGCTCTGTGAGGATAAAAAAGGTCACAGAATGAAATTGAAAGAAGAGCAGCTGTACAATTTACATGCAGCGCAAGAATTTAAAACAAGCCAGATACAACATGCACTGTAAATTAGAGTAGTAAGAGTATGTGTAATATATAAATAAAGAAACTGACATGTCCAAGTATAACAGAGAATAAAATATCAGAGTTGTTGGGCTCCAGTCAAGATCAAAGTGAACTTCTGTTTACAGCTATATCCAGAATAAACGTGTACTGTATAGGGAGATGTTCTGTACACATTTAAAATACTAATATCTGGAATTCAGCTGGAAATGGGAACTGAGGTTGGACTGTGGAATTTTTTATTGCATGCGTTTAAAAGAGTCTTTTTTCATTACAACTTTTGTTGAAGCACCAGTTTATTCTGCCACGCTGGAACACGATTGCACTACGACACTCACCTTCTTCCTGGTAGCAGGTACACTTTAACAAAGGGGTCCGAGTAGCCGTTGTTGTCCCTGGGGGCCAGGTTCCTTGCCTGTAGTACGTGGACGATTAGATTGCCAACATTCCTGTCGTAGTTGAGCTGAAGCTGTGAAACGAGAGGGCAAAAAGCAGGAAAAGTGCCATTAATGCAAATCTTTCCCAAATGTTTGAACTGCTTCTGCTGGATGGAGGAAAGAAAGATAAAAATATAGAGAGGCAAAATTACTGTGCTACAGTTCTGGAAGGCTGAGTCCAGGAGGTGTTCAGTGTTTCTTATTCCACAGAGCAGAGAGTTAGTCATAAATTTTGTAGACTGTACCTGGATGTCTCCTGTTATTGGATGGGTCTGAGTCTTTGCTGCTTCTGCAGGCTGAAAAAGAAGATGGACAATAGCAGCAGCAGCAGCAATACCAACAACAACTGCATATATGCTACTGCAGCCTAATAGTGACCTTTCTTAATGGGAATGAGGAAACAGAGGTCAGAGCAGTAAATGACTCCACAAGACAGACATATAAAAACAGGACAGTAATGTAAATTGGAAGCTATTCTTTATCTCTGTTAAATGCGCTTCCATCTAAGCAAACAAGCAAATTTAATCCAAGTTACACAGAGTCAGGATCACGTTTGTGACGTGTGAACAAGCTAAGTGCAGAACGCACATTCAATGCATGACACAAAACCCTGTGGAATGTTTAAAAAATAAATATAAATGTGACCATTGTTGACTCTGGAGGAACAATTTAGGTTATTTTTTAACACTTTACTTAAAGGGACTCATATACTTTACTTACAATCCAACCTCATACAGTAATCACAAAGATACAAGAACCAAGTATGAACACTTCACAAAAGTGATTATTTAGGGGATTTTAAGGGGTGTTGATTTAGAAGCTAATAATACACTCCTTGCTCACACGCACAAACACACACAGATAAACCAGCAAAAACACCTTCCTCCTTCCAGACTGCAACCGCCACTCTGCTCCTGAGCCAAGTCCTCCATTTGCTCTGTGTACTTCATTACTTATAAGGCCCAGAACTCTGGCACAAAACTCTGGTCATGTTGCCATATGTTCTTACAGGGGTTCATGAATCTAAAACAAGATTTAGCTCCTACTTGGAAATCCTTAAAAATGCCAGACATTATATATTTACGGTAATTATAATTTAAAACGGATTAATAAATTATTCAATATGAATGTTGAAAATATAAAACATTCAGACTGAGACACTACTCAAGGGTTTCCCTGTTAGCCAGAATGCACCACCGATGTGCCACTTGTTATCTAATCCCCGCTCTCGGAGCTGATGGCTCCATGCTCACAGTGTGTTTTCTACCGTATGTGTCACGCAGTTGCTAGGCAGCAGCCTCTGAGACAGGCTGCAGGTATAACGCTTGACTCATGGGTCAAAAGAGGTGAGAGTCACATGTCTTGCCTTGCTGGCCTGTCGCTTCTTGTTGACAGAGGGGGACCCGGGCCGACCCGGGCTGTGGACGGCGCTGGAGGCGGCCGACGGGACGCCCGACTGAACGTGGAGTCCTTTCTCCAAGGCACCGGGCGCCATTCCTGAAGGTGCCTGCTGCTGAGAGACCTTCTGCAGTTCGGCGGTGAGCTGGTTCGGGTCCACTCCCGGGGACCTCTGCCTGTCTCCTGCAGGACCTGTCGAGGAAGCCCCGCAACACAATGGTTTCGTTAAGAATAGGGGGAGGCTGATCCTCCAGTTGCTCTACAACAAAGAGACACGTTACAGGTTTGATCCTTTTCAGAAGCAGCTCAGAAGGTGGTCTTGCTGACTTTAGATCAGTCTTTATGATTTAACCAAATGGGGCACGTCCATCACATGGCCTGAGTAAATTGGGCAGCTTCCGTCAAGGGTTAAGGGGTGTCTGCAGCCTGGGCTGCACACACAGACTCGCAGTCACGATGACAGCACAGCTCCGTCACGACGCCCAGCTACTGCTGTGTGAGCAGAGAACAGATCGACGGGTTTCCACTCTTCCCACAGAGTAGCGCTAGGAATGACAATGAGGCCCCGAGGCAGCATTTTTGGTACAGGAGAGGACGGAACAAACTGAAGACGGAACCAGAAAAGGAATGATACACCACTGCCGCAGGTTGCAATGGAGGCCCCTGCAACGTATTGCTGCATAAGTAACATTTCACCGATTGGTCCTTTTACACAGCAGGGTCTTCTTACTGGAGCAATTTATGCTAAGCACCTCGATCAAGGGCTCAGCTGCAGAATTGCAATTTGAACTGACTGCAGTTTCAACTGCTGTCTGCACTAAGCCATCTGCTGGCAATTGCAGGTCCTGGGTTTAAAGCCCATCTCCTGCTGTATTACCCTGAATGGCACCAGTATAAATCACCCTGTTGTATAAACGAGTAAACACAAATCAAACAGTGCAATCCCCATCAATATCTTTGTATACAAATCTCATGTTATAAGTTGCTTTGAAGAAAAGTGTGTACTAAATAAAAAAAAATTAAAATAATAATAATAATAATGCTCCACCTACCAGGCTTTGCTTGGTCTTGGAGCTCCAGGCACTGGGGGTGACCGGGGTCTGAGAGCATGTTTAAATCCCTTAGAAACAGAAACGGAACTGTTGGCAGTGACTGACACCGTCCATATTTCATTTAACACGAGGTGCCCTGAAATACATTTCTGCGCATAACTGAATTAGTCGTGTTCTGCTGTTCTACCGATATATTCTACCGTTTCGGATTTTGAGCAGTATTTTGCATATTCTGTTTGCAAATATACTTCTAGGTTGTTTGTGCTTGATGTAACAGCAGTATTGTTTCAACAATCAGGCACTTGTTGCATATTTACAATTTCTGACTCATTCAGGTGATGAAGTAAGCGGACAAATGAACGTAAGCAACGGAGAGGAGGAAGGAAGGCGTGACTCACAGTCGAACACAGATTTCCGTTTCCCCGCATGGTTGACTCAAGATGCCCTGGACCTCTTCGTAGGTTTTACCAGTCAGAGAAACTCCATTCCATTCCAGGATCTGCATTCCTGTAAAGTGACATGAGGAGATGGGGTCCAGTACCAGTGGTTGTCATACTCTTTTTAAACTAAGTAAATGAGAGGAGCACCAGGCGCAAAGGTGTTTTTCCCTTTGACATTAAAAAGTATTTTCTGCTGATTGGAAAGGCATAGCGATTCATTGCCGCAATACAATTAAAATAGGAAAGAGGGATGCGTGCTAGTTTTAGCCACTGTAATTTCAACAGTCATGGTTCTTGTTTGGAATATAAAACTTGTTCAGTGGGAGTGAATTAATCTGCATTGCTTTCATTGTAAGCAACTCGGCAGTTTTTGGGATGCCATGTCTACCTTAGACTGTACTTGGCATAACCCTTCTTATTCTTTGTGTATTTGCTGTGAATCTTCAAATGTGAATGCAATCTGCCCCTTTTAGAGTATTTAACTTTGAGAGAATGTTGCTCAATTGGGATTTTATAAGGGTTTCCTGGAATTTTAAATTTATACTCATAAATACTCTTACAGTTAATTCTCTTTTGTGACTTAAAAAAAATGGTGATTTTGTGTCGGACGTTCATGAATAATCACAGGAAGAGAATTTTATTAAAATGCAATGGTGGAAAAAAAAAAACTATCCTCATGGCCCCAGCATTATTCTTGAACTTTAAAGTGAAATTAAGAGGTATAAAATCTCACAAATGAGCAGTTTCTTTAGACTGCATTGAGGGTTATGTCCGATGGCTTAATTTTTCTCATTAAGATGTATGACTGTTAATTGTCTCAAAGCATCCTTGTCTTTTATAACAGATCTTTACAAAATTATGCATAAATCGTTAGTTTTTTTTTTTTTTTTAACTTTGTGAGAAAATTTCTCAGAAGATCTGTACAAATAACAGAGATTAACTCCACACCAGACGTGTGAGAGAAGATCACCGCAAACACAAAACACACACTCAGTGCCCACCCAGCACACCAGTCAATGGCCACCACTTACACAAGTGAAAATGTGTCTTCAGGTATGGCTTTTGTTTTTGGAGCAATTCATGAGCTGCATCAAACAACAGGGTAAATGAACATGCTGCATCATAGCACATCAACAAATATATCTGTGACACTGCATCTCACTCCGGGTTGGATTGTACTATGGTGAGCACCAGAAGTGCAATGTGCACTTGCTTATAATGCCCTTCAAACCCCTGTAACTCAAAGAAACGCTAACAATGTGTATATATACACAACTTACATACGAGCAGTTTCATCCAAACAGTGACATTTATGCAGTGTTTATGAAACCGGATACAAAACCCTCAACCTGCCTCCTCTATCTATAAAACACAAACAAGCAACTTTGCTTTCTTGTTCTTCTAAAAAGTTATAGGGTTGAACGGCATCTTGCCTTCAACTATCTTTCCGGTCTGTTCCGTAGCACCTCCGGGTACAACACTTGCCACGTAGGCTCCGATTTCTCTGGGGTTCTCTGGGATCTCCTTCCCGCCCACCACTCGCATTCCGAGTCCATTGCCTACTCGAAAAAATAAAATAAAATAAACTTGACATTTGGGAAGAGAGAGCATTACAGTCACGTTTATTTATTCTGCTGTTTTAAAATAAGAAAAAGGTTGCTTTCATTTTTAGTGTAGACATTTTCAGCTTTTTTCTTTTCTTTTTGTTAAGCTATGCTATGAATAACACTGATGTTGAGTTTCACAGCCTAGCACCCAGACCAGGATTCAGCAGTTAATGAAAACAGATGGATGGACAGATATACTGTATGTAATGGCATGTAAGAAGGAGGCAATTTGTAACTCTTAATGACTCGTTGACATGCAAATTTGAGAGCTGAAGACCAAACAGCTGCAGCATGGACTGTGGGCAGAGAAGCAGTGATGGCAGAAAATATCCGGATCCATTAAGATCCTGAATTAGCACGACACTGGAGACAGAGCATCCTGCCTCGTATTCTGTTTCTTCACTGAGATGTGGCAGGATTTGGCCTCGCACACAGAGCCTGCAGCACCTTGGACTCCTCGTCATTTTCTTGCTGGACTACACTACGGAACCATCACGTATTCCTCGCAAATGTAGTCATTAAAAGATCCCAAAGAAATGCATTTGATGGCAATTGTTACAGTATTAATGAGAGAAGTTCATTATATTGGAATAATAGAAGGACCATTTTTATCAATAGTCGGCTTTAAAAGAGCAGAACGTGTGGCTGTAGATGTGAAGAACGTCTCAGCTGTGTGTATAATATGGCTTATCTTCTAGCTCCACAGACTTTAGATCTGGAATATATTACATTCTGTCAGATACAATTTATAAGTGACTGGAGTGTGACACACATTAAAATTCACTTTAACCACCCTTCTGTCATTTTAAAACCGGAAGCTCACTTTTTCTTAGTCCACTTTTGCACTCGCTAAAATTTATTAGCAACATGACAGTACACCGCACAAACTTCCTATTCTGTACAACTCCTACGTTGCAGATCTTCTGATGGCTTTTGATGAAGTGTGCTGACCTGAAGGTTAGCCTTCCATATTTATTATGATAATGTGTTTTCGTCACAGTCTGGAATATTTAAATACCGAGTAGAGACTGGGGCGAGTTGTCGCAGTGCTCATTACAGCCAAACTAGACATTGCCGTGCAACAATTTTTACATCTGAGTTGCACCTTCTAGTCTTGATCATACTTGTGCGGTCACTCATCTCTGTTGTCTTTTCCAATAACATATCATCTGATGATACACATTTACACATAAGTATGGGCTGTTATTAGAAAGAAAAAAGGAAGAGCTTTATTTTAAGCTTTTTTTTTTAAAGTTTCTAAGTCAAAGCAACTGGAAGGTGGCAGGTGGCATGACAGTTATATTAAGAGGACAAATGGGGCTGGTTGTCTCAATACTCAGGGGGTTGTCATTTGACTATAGCAATTTATAGCAAATGGTCAGAAATGTTGAAAGAAAAACATTAGGGCTGGAGAACACAGTATCTTTCTTGTGGAAGACACACACACACACACACACACACACACACACAACCTACCTTAATCTAACTTTTTGTTCATAAGCTTACAGCCTTAATAAATGCAACAGTAAGTCTAAGACTTAGCCCTTCATTAGCATGCCACCGATAGCTTTGACGGCTAATAGCATCCACTAATCTAACTTACAGGGACAAAATGGGTGCCAGTTTTTAAGTTTTCAAACTTTCCTCTAATGTTGGAATGATTGTGACGATGAACTGAAGCTGACAAACGCTCACAAGAATGACACGTGTGACAACCAGCCCCAGTCCCCTCGACCCTACAGAGAAAACCCTGCATATGATAAAAGCTTTAGGTTTCAAAAGACTCTTACCTGACACACTACGGTCCCTCGGATCCCTCTGTATTTTCACTCTAGTGTGAGGGAAGGGGTAGAGACTGGGCTTCATCTAAAGTGAAGATGATGATAAAAATAAACACTTATCATCCTTCACTTGTTGACGACTGGAAACATGAAGGGCAAACAGCGTAAATTTCCCAAAGTGCAAGTAAAATAACACCAATTTATCTAGAAAATGAACAAGAAGTGAAAGTCTTATTGCATCATGCTGGTGTGTTGACTTCATATCATTAACCTGGCCTCCTCGGTCACGGAGACATATGTATACCGTGTTATATTGCACCATTACCTCTCCATGCTGGCGGATCTGCTTATGAGAAACCTGTTTGTGGTCCAGTAGGAGCCCACTGGGCCTGTGCACCTCATGAGGCTTGTTGAACCAGTCTGTCTCCTCTTGGCGCAGGTGATGTGCTTCGGGAAACCAAGTTGAAATGTCAGGCGCCTCCTTCACTTAAATTCGACAAACCAAGTACTGTACCGCGTATTGGCATGCATGCCATGACACGCATGCACGCGGCTGCTTGCGCACCCTTTTACATGCAAAAATGAGGTTCAGAGAGAAAGAGAGCATCAAGAAAATAATAACGGCGATGAGAAAATGCAAGCTTTCCACTGCTATATTAAATTTACCAATACTGACAGCAAAACGCTTGCTGGTTGTGAAAGGAAATGCATAAATGACTGGGAGGCAAAAATATGAACGTAATGCCTGATATAAAACAAATATTGTGCGCTTCCATATACACTAAGACTCACTCATACTAATTTTTCTCTTGTAAAAACTGCTAAAAGACTCCTTTATATTTGCTGATTTTTTTTTTCCCCAGCAAAATTAAATCAGTACACAAACTGTTTAGGAGCACAATGGAAATCAATAATTTGAGAACACCTGGGCAGCCAGAAGAAGATATTGTTACATGAACTGTACTGAATATTTCCCATTAGAACTTGGTAACTGGACGTCTCTCGAAAAGTAGTTCCAGCAAATTTAATCAAACTTTTAACTGGTACTATAAATCTAAACACAGGATAATATAAAACCAGGCAACACAAAACACTGAGGTTACTGTACTCAAGCCTTAGAAGGACTATACTTTGTCTTTCTTCAGAACTCCTTTGTATCTGCAAAACATGTTGTGGCAAGATTTTATTTCAATATCTTCCAATCATTTATTCATTTCATTAAAATGCCAGAAGCCAGCTATGGTTGGAAAGGTGTCCTACCAGTGCAGAAGACAACAAGTGTCTTGTAGTCTAGTTTCACTAGCACCCAGTAACAAAGCAAGGACGTGTATAGCACGTGTGTCAGGTTTAGGTGGGTTGCCGTGACAACCGCCAAGGGGGGCACTTGAGTGCAAGCACATTTCGCATTCGGATGCATCTCTGTGTGGATGCAGGCAAACGCACGGGGCTGATGCTACCGAGTGATTCACCGAGACATGTGGACGTGGATATCAGCGGACCACAGTTGTCTCGCGCCATGTTGTCTGGCAGCAACATGTCACACGAGAACATAAATTAAATTGATTCTCACCTTGTACATTCCAGTTACTGCCCGCTGCTGTGACACAAAGTTGTATTTTAGGCATTATACCGTCACCAGAATTTAAACAGCCATCTACAGTTGTACTACCCAAGTAAACGTCTAGGTATATAGGTGTATATATATGAAATCTGCGATATAACAGACTGTCTAAGACAGGTTGTATCGCGCAGACCAAGAGTTCAGAACTTGCACCAAAAGATCCCCTTCTTCCCTCGCAGTTCAGTGAGCCTTTTTCCTGACTTTTGGCAAACCATTTACCTAAAATTATTAATTTATCTCTAAATCTTTTAAAAAAAACTAAAATAAGTAAAACCCAAAAATGTTACATCATAATACATTATAAGGTATAGACAGATGACTTGGCCTTTAAATAGTACAAACTGTAACGTATCAGTCTACAAATACTATAAACTTTTAAGCAATAAGGCAGGGTAATAACTGAAAGAAATGTCCATGTTTATATATACACATTACAGGAATAATATGTCTCAAAAAGAAAAATGTTGGGACAATTTCAGTCAAGTCACTGAAATATGTTGCAACTTGGATATACAAACGTAGAACTAACACAGGAAATAAAAGTCATTTTTAAAACACTGATCAAAGAATAAATAGGTGGGAGACAGCCACAGCACAGAGACGAAGACATGCAAATTAAGAGTTTATTTATGGTGAGACAAACACGTATGTGAATAAAACCAGCATGCGTTTACAATAAATAATGCAGGTAAATAATGTATGCTAGCGCTACTATATATACTGCACTATATTTGTGAAATGAGTAACCACAACATAAAACAATGTTTGCAAATTCTATATAGCATCCACCATATATGTCCTCTAAAATATTCTAACAAGTCTTTATGGTTTTAGCAGGAGTTCAGTGCTGTTTACAGAATATCGGTCTAAACTTGAGCATCTGCACCCCCCGTAAGACAAAGCCATGTCACATTATCCATTTTTTAAATACAGGTATAAAATGTACACAGAGACTATGTCAAATTATTTGTTAACACACTGTATGTTTAACCTATCGCACAACAACCCAGTGGGCTCATGAAGAACAAAGAAGCCAGTGCTCTGGCAGAGAAGCATATTTAAACGTAAAATCCTTCCATACAATCTCATAAAATGAAAAGCAAAGAAAAGGGAGCACAGCCCTTGGTATCCTGTTGCTGTCCTGTTAAACTGTACAATCTTAACTTTTACATGTTGAACGATTTCTGGTTTAGCTAGAACAGTTTTCTAGTTCCTAGTCTTTTTTTAGACACACATCTATTTATACTAGAAAGAGTATTTTCATGGAAAGCCTTTGTTTTACATGACACTAAAAACAATCTTTGTCACTTTGACAAATATAATTTTAGGTTTGTGCTGACATATTTATTCTTTAGTTTCAAATCTATTATTGTCACCCAGACAAGCATGCAACTGAATACGTTACCTAAAACGACATTTTTTTAAATAGCACCTACACTATGAATTTACTGGCAATAATCCGCTGGTGAGAATTTTACCCCCCCTCCCCCCAACAGCAGGATGTCTACAAAACTCTGAAAGGTGACTGGAATATAAGCCTGTATCTCATGAAAAGAACAACATGTTGATGAAGTATGAAGCTTTTTGAATTCTGTCTTATTAGGCACTTCATTCAGGATGACAGATTATGTGAAAAAACTTACTTTGATGGTCATTGCTCTTCAATAAAGCACAAGTTAGTTCTGCATTTCAAAAAAGCCTGCACTTTCCTTTAGACCGAGTTAATTGTGTGACCATTATGCAGAGATCGAGCCGAAACAGCGGAAGTGTAAGCTGGCGAATTTTACCTCTATTTCTAATCATGCGTGGAAGATTGTGGCATGCAACACAAGCACACATCACAGTTAGTAAATAAAACAAAAAAGGTCTTTACACCAAGACGGAAAAAAGACCAAAGACAAACAAATTAAAAGTAAATTGGATGAAAAAGGTGTTACAGTAAGAAGGGGAAAAAAAAGACAAAAGACAGACTGAAAGTTACATACAGAAACACAACCACCAGCAGGTACATGCATCTGACATAGACCTACAGAATTAAAATGCATCAGCAGCTCGAGACTCAGTTTACCTTCACCGTCTGACATGGCTCCCTGCATGTCGTCCATTAGAAAGGCTATGTCTCGGTCATAAGCCCGTGTCCTGGACTCCTCTCTCATATGCTGCTGAACTTCTGGGAGGGAGTGGCTTGAGCCAAACTGGTCTCTTAAGTCAGCCGAAATGGGCGGAAGGGGCCCGGCGGAAGCCCGAGCCATGCCCATCGGCTGACCGACCGGACTCAGGGGACTCTCCTCCTCAGAGTTCTGCGCCACAATTGGAATGCGTCCCCGGCTTTGGCTGATGGGAAGATTGGAAGGTTTGGTTCTCACCAAAGAGGTTCCGTCATTCTCCATTTTCAACCTCAGAGAAGAGCTGGACAGGTCCCTTTTAATGGAAAGGTCAAGACCGTAGACAGAGGACGGCCTAGAAGAAGGTCTTGATCGGCTACCACTGGGATACACGGTGTCATCTTGAAGGGAGGATCTCAAGTGTGGAGTGTGACTTAGACTTTGACCCAGATTAAGAGATTGCGCGAGGGTAGAGCCAAGGTATTTCTGTTGCTCGGCGATGCTCTTTCTCAACCCAAACGAAATATCGTCCTGTAGCAGCCTCGTTCTCGAGGCAAGACCACTTACTTGGGCAGTGCTCGGTGTCACAAAGCTGCTGTAATCTAGCCCAATGTCTCTGCATTCTTGGATAGGAGAAAACTTTGTGATTTTAGGATCTATGAACGATTTTCTGTACTTGGCCTGTTTCTGGTACAGTACCGAGGCAGGAAGCTGTTTGGCAGCTTGCTTCTCCAGCGTCAGTCTGCCAATGCTGTATTTTTCTGCCTTGTGGAAGTGCCTGTAACTGCTGTCACTTGGATAATACTGATGAAGACCTGTAAGAGGGTCCAGGCCATCTGCATTTCGCCGGAATTCCTGCTTTATCTGCTGCTTTAGGAGCTTCAGCTCATAGGGCTCCTCCATCGCATCTTCCTGGACCTTCATGCAAGGATGGAGTCTCGAAGATGCTTGCAGGGGCCCCAGGTAGTCCCTCATTTCAGCTGCGCGCAGGAGACGGTCAGCCTTAGCTATGTCCTTGTCAGGAATGCTGAAGTTGGAGGAGAGCCCAGTCGAGCCCTTTGTGATCTCACTCATGTCATTAAACAGGAGATAATTCTTGGGAGTGTGGTGATCAATATCTGCGTAGAAGGAATCGGCTGATATACTGGACATGGGGCTGCTGGCCACACTGCTCCTCTCATCCAGACCCATCCTTAAATTAAGGCTGCTATATTTGCTCCCCAGATGGGACAAACCGTACGCGGTGTCTGCAGAAGACGGGCCAATCACGACTGGTTGGTTGCGTATAACTTCATAGTTAGTTGTGATCTTTGGCTCCAAATCAGTCAGCATAGTCTGCCTAGGTTTCTGGTGTATCATTTGGGTCTGGGAAGCATGCTGGTAACCCCGTGGCTGAGAGCGCTGGTGTGAGCTTTGGGGATAGGATGGGGTAGGGACAGACGAGTAAATGGATTGGTATGGCGACGTTTGCTGACAGTCGTAGAAGGACGACTGCTGGTATCGAGTCTGTTGTGATGCTTGCGTTGGGGGAGTGTACTGGTACTGTGTATAAGGGCTTGTAGGTTCAGTCTGTGGTGGGATGAACTTATTGAGCTCTGACTGCGGAGCAGTTTTTGGTCTTTCTAACCCATGACTATCCCTCCTCTTCTCCCGGAGATTACTCACTTCACTGTCTGACATGTAATCCCGTTCCTCTGCAACTCCCTGCAGATAGTCCCTCTCCCTCTTCTCCCGCTCCTTGAGCAGGGCATCCCTCCTTCGGTTAATGCCCATTTCCAGATATCTCAGCCTGGCGTCAATCTCCTTTTCCTCCTCATCCAGCTCCGCTTGCTTTTGCCTTAGTTTGGAGGACTCGCGCTCGACAAGATCGAGTTCTCTGTCAATGTCTTGCAGGATTTTGGCCCGAGCCATGGTGATGTTCCGGCAGAGGCGTCGGCGAGCAGAACCGGTGCTGTAACTAGCCTGAACGCCAGCTGCCTCTTCCTCTTGGGGTGGGTTCGGAAGGGTGCGTCTCACTTTCTTTTGGGTGACAGAAGAAGCGCTGCTCTGTGAGCCTTTGCCCTTGAGAAAACAAAATTCAAGGAAATTGGATTTCTTTAGGTTGTTTTGATGGCACATGTCGCACATTTCAATATTTACATTTCTTTAGGTGCAACGTTAAAATACAACAATCCAAAAAAAAGTCTTTGCAGCCAACTGCTGTGTAGCTTTTTTCAGCGTACAGCATCCTTTCAGTGGGTATAAGCAACCCGAGTTACATGTAAGGTACTGAATAAAACCTTAAAGATAAATCTGGTTTCTTTACAGAGAAAACCTTAAACACAAGTATGTATTCAAAGCCTGACAGACTGCAAACTAAAGCCTACCTTTATATGGGCAGGTTTGGACAAGAGCAATTTATTCTCATTAAGATTCTATAGATCATTTGAGACTAGGTATCTTTCTGCAAGCTCAGCTTTGCTTTTTCACTGCACTTCACATGCAGGAAAAATTAGCTTGAAGCTTAAATCAATCCAGCAAAAAAACTAATGATGATGCCAACTGTAGTAAATGAAGCTCTAAATGTAATTGCTAAATGTACAACTGCGCTTTGACTCAAATTTTTTCTCATCTGACTAATTACATTTAAGTACAGTAATACTGTACATAGAAACATAAAATAAGAACTCTGTAAAGTACAAAATGTGATAAAAAGATGTCCAAAAAGTTTTTTTAGACACTATAGGTTAGAATATCAAGGGTTCAATAAAGAAAACTTGAAATAAAGGATAAAAACCTAACAGTTGTACTAGAAAGCATTTAGGAAATCTATATCTGTTATTTGTAATTTTAAGTAGAGACAATTTTTCTAAAAGCCTGACATCTTGAAGCATTTGCTTGTGTTGCCTGCTTCCATTGCTTGAAGAATTGTTACAAAAATTCACGCATATAGTAAAAAAGATGAACTAACAAAATCGATAAAACAAACACAATAACCCTGAAACGGCAGAGAAGACCGACGTTTGTAAATGGGTACGTGTACGTTGGACTATTATTGAAAAATGATTTTTTGCTGCATAATTGACTTCATGACTGAGCTGTGGGTTTTTGTGTCTAATAAGCTACGCTGAGGAATGCATCAACTTTCCGGTCAAAATAATTCCTCACATTACATCACTTGATTGGGGGGGGGGGGGGTTTAAAACNNNNGGGGGGGGGGGGGGGGGGGGGGGGGGGGGGGGGGGGGGGGGGGTCTAAACTGGGATTTACATCAAATTATTTGGCAAATTGGCAACAAATGCATCAAACTGAGCTTTCAGAACAAGAAACAACCCAACATTTAGTTTCTTTATACTATTGTGCTGCCTTCACTGTTTCCAAAAAAAAAAAAAATTAAAATTACAGTTAATTCTTCAAAAGAACACATTGGTTAAATTAACAGCAAACACAGCTTAGAAAATTGGTCATTTGCAAGCCATTTTGAACATTTGGTCCAATGTGGCTCTTCAAATAATTCATTTCTTCAAATGACTATAATGAAATCGGATTAATGACTTTAACAAATGGCACTTACCACATGGCCATCAGAGTACGCCATCTTAGGTTCTGCTTGCTCATCTGCTGTCGGACTAGACGTCTTGGATTCCAGCGCAGAGCGCTGCATGCCCTTTACTGCTTGTGGACTTTTTGGAGAAACCTTTGAAGGTTCCACAGCTGGAATTTTCTGTGGGCTTGAATCTCTGATGGCCTTCTCGTACGGTGCATATTCTAACGATTTCCTTGGGGACAGGGGAGAGATGGGCGAGTAAAGCACTTTGGGGGACTTGGGAGGGGAGGGAGTTACTTGAAGAGAGGAAGAATCTGCTTTCAGGTGTGTAGAGTAAGTTATTTCAAGTGGAGTCGGGCGCTTCTTATCTCTTTGAGGAGACTTCCTCTCAGAGCTCAGGGTGCTTCCTCTGTGGGCCTTGTCTGGAGAAGACAATTCTATCTTTGTGTCCACGTGAGCCCTGACTGAAGGCCGCTTCAGAGAGCCCGATGGGTCCGTCTGCACCGAGATCTCAGCCACTGTCTGGATAGCAATGCTAGACAGCTTGGAAGCCTGCTTTCCTTTCTCCCCATCCACGTACCTGCTGGACCGCGACCGACGCCTACTCCTAGCAGGAACGTCCCACCCATCTTGGTCCTCGTCATCTGTCTGAACACTGCTGTCCACGCTCTTCCTGCTCCTCCTTCTCCGCCCTGCGTAAGCCCTATCCACAATGTCCTCACCATCGGTTTGAACCCCACTGTCTATTTTCTTGTGTCCATTGTGTTGCCCCTCCACACTTTGTACTTTGTTGCTGAGCTGTAGATTTTGTCCATTTGACTCCTTAACAGACTGTTCAGAGCCTGGCACACTCGGGCTGTGTGGGCTGACACCCTGAGTTGGCACTGGAAGCCACGCTTGTTTCTGTGAAAGGTCAAAGCCAGTGAAAACAGATGGCACTGCAGAAACGTCCTGCACAGGCCAGAACTGACCGTTGTCACAGTCTAAGTACCGCTGGCCTTGCAAAATCTGTTCGGCACTGGATAATGAAGGGTCAGCTTCAGAGGGATCGTAGCTATAAATTTGTCTAATCTTCTGCTCTTCCAGGTGCTGTTGCAACTGCTGCTGAAGCTGATGGATCTGTTCCAGCTGCAGCTGATGTTGGGCATAGGTCTCCTGTTGCATTATCAGATGGGCCTGCCGCTCTTCTTCTTGCTGGTACAGGAGCTGCTGCTTCATGGTCTGTAGCTTCTCCAGTTCCTGCTGCACAATAAGCTGCTCCTGTTCGCGGAACCTCTTTATCTCCTGCCGCTCCCATTCAATCTCCTCAGCCATGCGCTGCTGCTTCACCTTCTCAAGTTCAAGGATTTCACGCTCCATTTCATACTGTTGATCTTTCTTACCTTCTGGCCCAAGGAGGACTGAAGTGGCCAAGGCCTGCATTGGTGCCGTTATGGTCTCAAGTGATCCGTCTATGTATGCACTTGGAATTTCGGTAACTGTAGGGACAACTGAAGAGAAAGGAGAAGAGAGGGTCTCCTTGGTCATGCCTGCATCCAACTGAAGGCCCCCTGTGGTTGCTGTTGAGGATAAAAAGTTATATGACTGTGGATGTGTCTGGCTTTGCAGAGTCTGAATGAACTGCATCATGCCACTGGAGTCCATACCTGAAAAGTCTTTATAGCCTGAACCAAATATTGACACTGGCTGCGTTGTTATTGCGCGTGGCGACGGAAGCGGTGCTGAGACAGAAGAGTACACTACTCCATCTGAATATTTTAAGATACTATTGACGCCAAAGTGAGGTCCACCTGCTGGAATTGTTTGGGAATACTGAGCAATATTTGTCCCAGAGTATCGTCCCGCATCTCCGTTTGAGTAGCCCGTCACTTCACCTGCAAGCATAAACCAACAATTATCTATACGAGACTTTAAACACAAGGCATTTCTGCAACTGCAGACAGAAAGCCAATTTGCTCCACTCAGAAGGAAGAAAAGCAAACCAGAAAGCATGCAGAAATGTCCAGCTCCGCCAGTGAATGATCAGCTTGCAGGCACACACATGCGTCTGTGCAAGAAAACTACAGAGGTTGGGGGGGGAAAAAAGGTACAAATGAATGAAAAAAAATAACAAAGAGCTTTAAAAATGCTGGAAAAAATAAAAAGAAAATATCAGCCTGGAATAAGCGGAGGCAGTTCAAAATTATATTTCAGCGAAAGGTCTGCTGCAATGTCCTCATACTGACCTTTAGATATTTTTCCTGATGTTAAATCCACAGCACCCTCTGTTGCTCCATTACGATAATCATAACTATTTTTGCTTTTATAGAAGAACAAGCCAGCCTCTACTAAGTTGGTGTCAGACATGGACGGTTTCATGCCACTAAAACCTTTTGTGCCATTGAGTCGGGCACGACTGTACTGATAGTGATCGTCTCGGTATCCAAACCGGTCTTCTGGCAGTGTGGTAGCTGGTTGCGGCGCTCTGCAGATGCTTGCAAACGGAAACTTATAGACTACGTCACAGCAGACAGCCCGCCTCCCACCTGTAAGATCCACAGGTTTGCCGTCTTCCTCGATGACAGAGGTGATCACCTTAGAGGTAGACTCCTTCAGCGAAGCTACCATTTGTACTGGTCTTGTAGTTAAGTCCACTGCACCCATCACTCCGGCCTCTGAGTGAGCAGGAAAGCCATTGGTACCATTCATGGGGCTCACCGAAGATTCACTCCCAGATAACTTGGGCATTTCTATGCTTGGAACAGCTCCAAAGGAAAGATTAATGGGGACATCAGTAGTAGAACCGGTTACAGGTTTTGAGTTTACTGGCCTATATACGATCTGGGCAACGGGCTCAAACGTCTTGGTTGTTAGCTGAAGAGGAGCTGGCATCGCAGGTCCTTTCGTCACAAGTCTGTCCCCAGTGCCGTTATACGCTATGGTAGCTGTGCAGGTAACAATAGTTATGGTATCAGTCACAAAGGACAAGGTGGAAGCTGGTATCTCTGCACTTAGATTGACAACTGAAGACTGCACTGCACTTGTCTGACGTCCACTGCTGTCGCTTGAGAACGACTGCCGTCTAGAATCTGGGGAAGACAAGTCCATTCCTTTTTCCGTCATGGCGACGCTGAGTTTCAGAGTGCGAAGATCCACGACATTCCCGGAATAGTGGACCTTGCCATTTTCTTTTGGCTTTGCTTTCGATGTCGTTTCCGGTGGAATGCTGATGGCAACACTAGAGGTTTTCGAAACTGGGGCTGGTAATACCGTTTCACAGACAACAGACACCGTTGTTCTTTGGACCTCTGTGGTCAGCACTTTGGTAAAACGGTTAGGCGTAGAACAAGACTGACCGGACGTGGAAACTGAGGAAAATGTGCGACTCGTGCTTGAAACAACCTTGTCAGGTCCCCAAATTTCTTGACTTTCTATAGATTTTGTGTATTGAGTAATTGCAACAGGCACTGTTGGGTCAACAGCTTTTGAGGGGGCTACTGCAGGTTGACTAATGGACGCCTGAGTAGTTACGCTTTCACTAGGACTGCCAGGTTCAGACGGTAGTGTGATAACTACATAGGTTTCATGTAAAGAGTTTCCAAATCTTGGGGACAAAGGGGACTTGGGTGATGCTGCAGTAATCTTGCACTCAGCTGGAGCAACCAGATTTAATGTCATAGCATCAACAATGTGGGGAGTCTGAACTGTTGGCTGAGCATTTTTAATATTTTGACCTGCTATTGTTGGCTGTGTAACTGCAGGTTTAGGAAAGAGACAAGGACCTATCTCGGCTGATTGAGGACTGAGCGGTACTGAGGGGAAAACCTGTGGCTTGTAGGTTGGGGCCATTGTACTCGGGCCTGCAGTCGTAATGGTGGCATATGCCATTGTGACCACTGTCGAAACTGGGACTGTTGCAACAGATGGAGTTACTGATATCGTGCTAGCAGGTGCTTTGTCTTTGGGGCAGACAGATGGCTCAGGCTGGGAGGGGGGAGCAGGTAACTGAGTCGCTGGTAGCGAGGGAGAAGGTGTTTTGAAGAGCGCGCCTAACGTTTCGTTAGGTGAACAACTGGGCAAAGGTGGGCGATAAAGTGCTGACAGTGGGACGGAAGTCAGTGCAGAATGGACAACGTCAGAGTTAATAGCTGATACGGTGCTGGAGGGTTGAAAGCGTTGTGGTTGAGCGGTGAAAGGTGAGACACTGACAACCGCAGCAGACATGGGACTAGAAAACGAAGCTGTAGAAGCAGGTGAATAATCCTGACTGGTAGCTACAGCTGTAAGACACAGAGTGGTCATTCCCACTGGACTTACATCTATATCTTTTGTTGAGTGATCGACCAACGAAACATGATCTCTACCAGGCGCTGATGTTACCATCTGCTCTTTTCCAACTATTACAGGTGACAAAACAAAATCTGTTGGAGTCGGTGCAACGTGTGAGACAACCTGGGGGTGGGGAGGAACAGATGTGCTTTCAACAACGTTGGAATAATCAACGCTGTGCTGCATGTCCACAACTACAGACTGTACCTGTGCAGTCAAAGGAAGCTGTGCCAAAACTGGAGGAGGTTGGTCCTGGCTAACAGGGGATACAAATGAAGCTTGAGCTTGACTGAGATCTACGGCAGAGACCGGTTCTACAGCTGGTGTCAATGAAGGAGCTAGAGTCGCATGTGGATCTGGAGTTAATCCTGAATTTGATGCAGGCGGAGTTAATTCTGGAGCCGAAACTGTCACTGAAGCAGAAGCTGGAGTATCCTTTGGTTGTGGGATTTCACAAACAACTGTTATTTCACTTAGATCTGAAACTGAACCGGGATCACGAAGGGGAACTTCAACTGGAGCAGAAACGTGAGCTGGTGGTTGCGAGGCTTCAGAAATGACTGACGTTTGTTTTGTTCTGGCAGGATCCAAAACGGAAGTTAGTTTTGGAGCAGTGGCAGAAGAACTAACAGCCGTTACTGAGGTCGCACAGACAGGTGACATTGGCTGCATTTCAGCACCGGTTACAACTTCAGTTGCAGCAGAAGGTGGAGATAGAAGTACAGATAAAGCAAAAGCTGCATGAAGGTCTTGTCCCTCAAGTGGATATGCAACAGTCATTGGCTGCGGAACTTCACAAATGACAGATATCGGCTCCATTTCTGCTGAAGCCAGAGTTGGTGCCACGACAGAACCCGAAAGTTCATTTCGTATAATTTTAAGCTGAGGAGTCTCACAAATGACTAGTACTGGGTCCATTTCCACAGAACCAATATCACGTGTAGTTGTAGGGGTATCACTTGTCACTGATTCTTCCCGAATTTTAAACACAGTCTGATCAATTTGTGGAATATCTGGAGATGAAATGGTCTCATCTTCTATATCTTCTTCTCCAGATGAGCATTGTGTTATTTTCAGATCAGGTATGGGATAGAGAGTTCTGATAAGTGGAATGCCTGAAGAATCTATTGACTCAGGCTCAGATTTTTTACCACTAACAATCACGGCTGTGAGAGTGTCGTCTTCTCCACCACCTCTAGAAGGAATTACAGCTACTTCAGGTGATTTGTGCAAAACTGGTGTTGCCTGGTTTAAGGTCATTGTAGGTACAACACTAGCCTTTTCTTGCTCTATTTGCTCTTCATTTGCAGTCACTGTATTTTTGTCCCTTTCTAGATGAACTGTGTCACCTGAGGAAACTGTTACATAGCAAGTTTCACTGACAGCAGGTAACACAGTGTGCTGTTGAAATGTCTCATTTACCAGTTCAGATTGGTGAATCTCCTTTTGTTTAAGCAACTCAGTTCTTTTCTGCATTATATCTTCATATGCCTCATCTGCTGACCTCAGTTTCTTTACAGGTTCTTGCACTGAAGTCTTATTAGATTCCACACGCGAACCCACCGTTTCGTTATGCGTGCCCTTCGTTACAGCTGAGGTCTTCTCATCAGATGGAGAATAGAGAGAGACTGAGAGTGGTGGCTCATACATTGTCTGGAAAGTGGCAAACTTCTCTGCATTACTCTCAAGCCTATCTGGTGCAGACTCAGCACACGGGGAATTTGCAGATGATTTGTGGAGCTCTTCCATCTCCACAGCCTGTCGCAGCTCTTCCGTCGGTGAAGCATCCTCAATAGGGGAAAGGTTTCTTGTTGGCGTTATCGGATGTTCCCGTCTCCACTGAGTGCGGAGTTCCTCTTTACCTCTCTTTGACTTTCTGCTGGAACTCCTCTTCTCCAGGTGCTGTTCATCCATCTCCTGCTGTCTGTCTTGCTCTCGAAGGAGTTCTTCTTCTCTTAATTCCTCCTCCTCAGAAGAGTCTTCGATAGTCGGGAGTATGTGCTGCCTATGCCGAGCTTTTCTCTGTTTACCTTCCTCACCTAGCCTCTTGTGACTTGGACTACTGTCACTGTCCTCGTCCATTGAAGACATAGAGGTAGGTGATGTCCCAGGTGTAAAACTGGATGCATGTAAACTAGATGAGCCCTCTCCCCTTGACCTGTCTTCAGGAGAATTAGTGAGGCTCTCCATTTCTAGTTCCCAATCAGCTGAACCTTGTGTAGGGCCTAATGTTTTGTGTGGTACAGTAGTTGTGTTCTCAATCTCAATCTTAAAATCGTGACCGTCTTCCCTACAGAAAATTTCCTCCTTATTTCTGGCCTCGGTGCTGTCTTCTTCTTTGGTGATAATACTCTTTTGAAAGAGCAGTTTGGATTGCCCTGAGGTGCTTTCCTCCTTGCTCTCATCTTGCCTTGGTTTTTGCTGTTGTGTGCATTCAACCACATCTTCATTTATCCTCATCTCCATTATCTCTTTTCGTATGAATTCCTCATCATCTCCAGAGTGCAGGCTGTCATGCGGATGGTCTTTGGCAACTTTATCTCTTCCCTGCACTGATAGAGAGGGTGCTTCTCCTTGACTATCCTTCTCAGAATGATAAGGCTGCGCCCCTGGGGCATTCGTACAGGGTAGTTCCTCCTTTATTTGAACCTCTCCAGGTACCCCATCACCTTTGGGGTGTGATTTAGCAGATATAGATAATGTCTTTGGTCTATGAATATCCTTTTCTAGATTATTAACATGACTTATACCTAGAGTTTCCTTCACCTCCACTCTACTCTCTAATTTCCCTAGGTCTAAAGGAGGCTGACGTGTCACCAGAACGGATGTAGCATGTGCTGCTAATTCTGCCAACATCTCTTTCTTAACAGCGGGATCGTCACTCAGAGAGGCTGAAACACAACTGGAGTCAGTAATATCTTGAAGATACTTCTGAGACAAGCCCGAAGAATCTGATGCAACTTTCCCGTCCTGTAAAACAAACCATTTAAAAATTCAGATAACAACAAACTAATTAAATTTTGGTATAAATTAGTGCAACTTCTCTGCTGCCTCATATGTCTGCATTATAATGAATACTTAACATAATAGAACAGTTATAGAAGTAGTATTACACTGACATGTTTAATGCAAGGCAAGTTGCATTTAAATGCAGAAAGACTGAAAATATTACTTACAAAAACAATGACTTCTACAGATGTTTGCTTTTCTTCCTCCTTTGCAACTTCTTGAATTATTTCCTCTTCCATCACTTCCACAGTCTTCATCCTAGATAGTTCCTTTGTAGGAGGACTAGTAGCACTGATTAACTGAGAAAGAGCATATACAGGTTCAGAAAGAACTGTTTTCTCTGGAGGAGGAGTTGCAACATGTTGAGGAGCAGCATCAGGTTGTGGAGAAGCAGGAGAAACAACTTGAGACTGAGGGACTGGTTGCATTATTTCTCTTTTTGTCCCTGATTTAGTGTTTTTCTCTTCAGTCTCTTCCACAGTCTTCATTCTTGACAGTTCCATTGCAGAAGGACTCATACTGACCAACTGAGGGGGAACAGCAGTGTGTTCAGATAGAGCATCAACTATTTTTCCTGAAGGTGGAGTTGCATCTGGATGAGTAGTTTCAGATTCCGGAGAATCACTAGTAACAACTTCAGCTGGAGGAGCAATTTCAGGATAAACAGGCTTCTTTGGAGAAACTGTATGCCTAGGAGGAGCAGCTTCTAACTCGACAGGTGCAACAACAGCCTCAGGAGAAAGAGTAAGCTCAGAATGAGCAGCAACAATTTCAGGGGGAGAAGCAGGCTTAGGAGGAGCTTCAGATTCTAATAAAGCAGAAATGGCTTCTGAAGAAGAAGTTGACCTAGGAATAGGGGCAACAGCCTCAAGTGGAACAACTTCAGGTTCTTGGTGAGAAGTGATAACTTGAGCAAGAATAGTGGTCTCAGGAGTGGTACCTTCAGGGAGAACAGTAGGTTCAGGGGGCACTGCTTCACATTCTTCAGAAGGCGATACTGTTGCGCATGGAGAAGTACCTTCTGCTTCACTGGTAGAAGTAGGCTCAGGAACTACAGATTCTGCATAGGCAGCCTCTGCTTCAGGAGGAGCATCATCATGTTGAAGAGCAGCAACAACTTCAGGAACTACAGTTTCAGACACTGCAGGAGCAGTTGCTGCTTCAGTAGCAGGAGTAGGTTCGGGAGGATCAACGCCATCTACATGGGTAGCAACAGGATAACAATGTACAGTTTTAGACTCTGCAGGAGCAGTCACTGCTTCACAAGGACGAATAGGTTCAGGAGAAGTATCAACTGTAGGGGTGGCAGCAGAAGGCTCAAGAGGTACAGCCTCAGCTTGTAGAGGAGAAGAGACAGTCCCCAAAACAGAGTTATCATCAGGAGTCATACCTTCCAAAGAAGGAATAATCGACTGTGGAGGACTAACTTGTGGTTCTGAAGGGTCAAAAACAGCTTCTGTAGCATGTTCAGATGGAAGTATGGTAACATTATCAGGGGCAACAACAGACTCAGAAGGTATGGCATTAGGTCCTGCAGAGGCAGCCATGGTTTCAGGAGGAAAGGTTTCCTCAGAAGCAATTTCACCTTCTAGAGATGGATTAAAAACTTCAGGAGGGCCAACCTCTGATTCTTGAGGGGTATAAATGGCTTCGGTAGTATTTGTACACTCAGCAGACAGGGTTGTGTCTTCTGAAGGAGTTGTAGGCTCACGACAAGTGATGGCATCTCTGACAGGCTCAGTAAAACCACTAGGTTCTTGAAGAGAAACACCAGCTTCAGTAAAATCGGAAAGATTTGTGACTGCACTGTCATTTTTCAAAACATCAACTGAATCTACAGGAGGGGCAACTTTAGAGTCAGGATGGGTAATAAACTCTGAAGGTTGGGGAGAAGTATCAACAGCTTCAGGGGGTGATGGGGATTTTGGCAGAGCAAATGCAGATTCAGATGTACTTTGTGGCTCCAGGCAAGCAGCTTCAGATTCTGAAGACTGAGCAGAGGTCATCACAAGAACAGAAGCAGGATCAGTATGAGAAGCGTCACTTTCTTCCACAGGTGGAGAAGTAAGCTCAAAAAGAGCTGTCTTTTCTTGTGTAGCAGTAATTTCAGAATGAATTGTGACATCAGGGGTAGCGGTGGTGTCTGCAGACACAGGTGTAAGCTGAGGAGCAGCAACTTTTTCAAGAGGAGCAGGATGCATTTCAAAAGAAGCAACTGCAGGAGCACTGGCAGACTCAGGATAAGACACAGAGCCAGACGGAGCAGCAACAGTTTCTTTAGTATTAGCAAGCTCCGAAGTATCAGTGGCAGGTGTCTTCTCTGCTGCTGTGTCCATTTTTTCTTGGGGTTTGGTAGCGACATGTTCTGTGGAAACTGATGCTGCTGCTTGTGTTGTCTCTGGAGTCGTCAGGCTTTTGGATACTTGTACTGCAGACTGCTGACCCACTGGCTTTGATGGGGCAGGCGCTGGTGGCTGCATCCTCCCAATGTCCCCAAGCTGCCCCGCTAAAGCACGCTGCGTCTGGCAATTTAAACAAAGCCATTCATTCTGCAAAACAGAGGAGGAGAAAAAGGAGGAGCTATTAGCAGAAACTAAAAAATGCAGTTATGCCGTCGTACACCTGGGCAACAAAATGCCTTTTATCATGTTATCAGCATGGCAACATAAAAAAATAAATCATGAAATCACAAAATATGAATATGATCAGCTTGACTTGAAGTATTTTCCTAGCCTCTCAGCACCCAAAAATTGGCAGGAAAAAATGCTTTGGTTGAAGGAATCCCAGTTAAAGGGGGAATGTGGAAAATCCAGCAGACACTGAGGATTTATTAGGCTTGAATCCATTTGCGGACTTTTTACTTACCGCAGCTCTACCCACCATGCTTCTGAGTCTACGGTTTTCTACTTTTTGATAGAGATGGGAATGATAATAATTTCATTGTAATTTAGCCCTGACTGTGCAGTGTTATGGAGATTAAGTCACTTCTGTATTTCAGGATGAACCAGTAAAGGCAGAGTGAAAGCCATTACACGTCTAGCAGGTGGCAGGTCATCAGTGATTAAAATGATTCCTGTGAAACCAAGAAAGTCTTTACAAACTGTAAAAGCTCTCACATTTGCACATAATATGAATAACGACAGATAAAATCAAATTCAAAAGCGATGCGGACATTTATCAAAAGTATTTTTAGCCATTATTTAGACAATTATTTTGCTCGCTAACTTACAATATTAGGGTTGGATATCAGGTTCCTTGCAGTGGTTTACCCATTTCATAGTAAGTACCTTGGTTAAGGGTAATCCAGTGGGGTAGGGATTATATCCTTGGTCCTTTGATTGCAAGATTATAACCCTAACCAATAAACACTTTGCCTTCTTCCCAAAAGCAGAGCAAAATAAATGACTCAAAAATATGTCAGAAAAAAAACGTCAATGCCAATCACTAAGTTGGTTTATATGACACAGCGCAGGACTTTTTAAAATCAAAGGGCATTTTTACATCTTAACCCATGTGAACTGGTGATATTTCCAGAGCATCTGTGAGCTCTCCACACAGCAGCAAAAACGGTATGGCTAGCACATTCTGAGAAGAAAGAAACATTAAAAAAAAGTTCAAAAGCAACTGACTCTGCAATACTTTTCACACATGATCCAGTTTTTCTGTGATTCTCATCTGCTGACTGTGAAGGTTCCTGTATGCCAACAGATGGCCGTAGCTGTTCACACACTAGAGACGTTGGTGAGCTAGTCCTGCCCATAAAGGGCAATGCTGTGCCACATGCTGCCTCGTGGTCATAAAAAGGGAAGGTCAGGCCAGATCCTACGCTCAGGGACGGTCGTCGAGCAGCCTCCGTGCAGCACACGTGCAGGCCGAGCCCCGTGATGTAACCGGCCTGCTGCTTACGGTTTCACAGCAAGAATTTAATCCCATTTCTGGAGAAGCCTGGGATCCTGCTTTCCCCCAGGGCTAAAATGGGTTGCGCGTGACAGGCACTCAGTGGCACGATGCTGCGCAGCAACACGTTCGCAGGTGGGGGGGTGTGGATGGTGACCAGGAGGAAGAGCCAGAACTTAAAGACATCTGCCTTGCTACATCCTCATCATCATAAGCATAATAATCTTTATGATGAGTATAAGGAAGGCTAGACACATTTACTGAGCTATAAACTGGTGGTGGATAATGGCATATTTAAAAATGGATATGTATTCACAGCTCAGCCAAGCTGATCATTGTCTTCTCTTACATCTTACTCATGATCACTCTCTCAGTGTGCTCTTAACCCCTGTTTCAAAAGCTATGTTGAATCACATTCCAGAGAACTCTAGTATATTTATATAACAGTACGTAATAAAGCAAATGCAAACCACAGGGAGAGAAGTGAAAGCAGAGGGATTGTTCTGCTTATGTCAGCCTGGTAGTTTTTCTCCTTTTACAAGCTAAATACAGAGAACATAATTCTGAGCAATTATTTCCTAAATTAATGCAAAAGTGGATAGAAAAAAGAAATTATTCAAGTGTGAAAAACAAGCATCACTGTTCAGCCTGGAGATTAAATTTATTTGACTCGAAAAGAAGGAAAAAACAAATTATGACACTCAACTAATTTAAATACGCAAGTATGGCCAGTGGCAAAGAAACTATAGGCTGTATTTCTATTTGATATAATAATGTTTTATTTTTAACGGCATATCTTCCTGGTTCAGGGAAATATTGACTTTGACAAATGTTTCACACAAGCAGACAGCAACACAATCATATTCAAATGTCACACAGCCCATAAATATGCTGATTTAATTCTAATGAAGTGCTCTACATCAAGTGGTTTCTAATAAGTTGTAGAAAACACTGCTTCCTGTATTTCAGTCAAGTACCAATGCCATCAACTGCAAAGAACAAAAAGATACATTTATTTATGAAAAAAATATTTTTACAATTTTTTTTTTTTTTGGCTAAAAAGCACCTTCATTAAATGTTCCATCACTTAGAACTTGGACTTTGTACACTGTGATTCTGGATGGTGAGCCACTCTGCCAGGAACTTGCATTAAAGCTGAAGCTCAAGATATACGGTGCTACTTTGCTTGACACACACGGTGGAACAAGGTGCAAAAGGCCGAATCAGCAATTCCGAGTGATCGTCCCAGCGTGAAAACAAAACGGAACAGCACTCGCTTCCTTCAGTACAGCCTCAGTATACAAGCAATCCTTCTAGTAGTATACATAGTACTTATAGTTTTTAAAAAAGAAACATCTGATTGAGCAAAATTATATGTAACCCTCCTATTTTGTCCTTGAGAAAAAGGACAGACTGTATACCTGCTAGAAAAGCCTTATTTGCTCCTATTTTTCTAGCTTTGGGAAGGGGTATACAGTGAAAGGCCTGATGCTGCTTACCTGAGACTGTGCAATCTCTACAGCACTAGAACATGCTGACATGTGAGCGTGCTGCTACAGGCTAAAGCGTGAATCACTCACTCATCCTGTGACTCAGTCGATCAGATGTCTGGAACAGGCCGCATGGATGGGGGTGGACAGCTGTAACCTTCTGCAGGGTGGCCTATTTTCAAAGCATATTGACAGTGACAAGATCACATAGCCACGCCTATGTACAGTGCATGTCTTAATGCAACCGGTGAATTGTCACAATGTGTGCATCTAAAGCAGCAAAACAAAAGTTAAAAAAAAGGTAGTCTATAAAAAGCCTGCATTTATCTCTTGCAGAGACGCATTGTGAGTTCATTTAAATGAACAAGAAAGTAAGTACTGTTGAAGAGATGAAAATATAAACCTGTCAAGAAATGCCCTGCAGACCTTTTTCAATGCATTGGTAAGGTTGTATCACAGGCACCGACCCCACAAATACACATTCATAGAAGCACAATGCAACCTTTCAAGAAGCTTGCAAAGAAACAATTCAGTCACCTCACTAGTAGCCCACCACGATTCCAACCAGATCACATCATCTTGTTCCGTGTCAAATGTCAAACATTTTTGTTGAATTCATCAGGACTTAGAAATACATATTCATAACACATGAAGTCATCAAAAAAAAATTATGCATAAGCAAAAAGTCAACTTTGACTCTAAATGGAAAGGCATTTTAATGTCTCAGTGAGCTTATCGCTAGCTTTGTGAGAGAAGTCTGAGTCCTTTCATAAATCCAGGATATACAAAGGTATAACTGATTTCTGTTTTTATTTATATATATATATATATATATATAGTAAAGCCATGTTAAGACTGATACCAGCAAGATATGAATTTTGTTTTGTTTTGGAATAAAAGGCTACTCTACCATTACTTTGAGAAAAGAAGGATATTACAAATGCTCACACAAATCACCAACACTGTATCTGATCAAATGTGAAAAGCACATTGAATAAAATGTCTCGACAACATTTAGGTTTGCAGGACTTTGGCTGGTACCATATTGATTTCCTGCCTGCTGTCTTAGGCAGCAGCCCTTGCTGGCAACAACACTGCCCTTTCAATGCCATGGCCAACCTCTTCGTCTTTCCTCGTAAATCAGGCCCTATGATAATGGAGCATCTCCACCCACTAAACTGTAATAAGAGCCGTGGCTCAAATCAGTGGGGGGCCTCAGATTGTCGGGGTGATAAACAGCACATCGCTGAAGCTTGCGACAGTGAGGGATAAAAGGGCTTCTGTGGAGGGCTGCCAAGGCCTTGCTTCAAGGTGAAGATACTCCTTTTGATGTCTCCTCGACCGGGAAGCCCTACTTAAGACGGTCTGATAAGCTTGGAGACTTTGTTTAAATTTTCTGCTCACAGTACAGGAACATTACATTGTATTTGATGCCTGAATGACAATGTCTTTTCGTACTTAAAATAAAAAAAGCTTCAAAAGCTCAAAAGCCATCACCTGTTTCCATTAGCTTTTTATATTTTTTGAGTGACATGAATTTAGGCCTGGGGTTTTTGGTAGTGGACGATTAATACAACAGTTCATTCAAGACACATTTCCATGGAACTTCCCATACTCTCACAAAAAAGGAAAAAACAGCCAGAGAAAAAAATATTGCTGAAACAGAATTTATCTGTTCTACCTTTTCTCAGTGCTGTTTGCATGTTTCTTCTGCAGCAAAGCAACAGTGTTGTGTACAACACCTCCTGTTTCCCGGGAACAACCGAAGAGTCTGCAGAATTAACGCTATTTTAATAACCTAAAGCAACCTATAATCAGATCTACGATTTCTAAGGAAAATTTAAAAAAAAATACTTAAATGTCACCAGGGACATCCCGCCAATGCCACATAATTCTAAAAAATAAATACACCAATACCCAGGTGTTTGAGCTCCCGGTTTCCCAGTTCCTGATACAATGAGCAGGGTATACTAATATCCGGATCGGTATACGAGTCAAGCGGTCCAGGCATAATGAGTTGTACCTAAGCAAAGCCAAAGCACATCAGAGAAATCTTTGTAATTGGTGTGAGTACAAGTACAAAGCTATGTAGCAGCACTGTGCCCAGGATCTGCCTTCACAGTCTTTGCCGAGTGTGGCCCGGGTTCAAACGCAGCTCGCACTTTCGTGATTTCGTTCATTGCTCGGTTGGTAAGCACCCAGGTAACAGTTCATTACAATATCAGCCCTTTACAGATGGTACATTTTATTGTAGTTTTTTCTATATAGTTTTCAATTCGTCATTTGTTACAGAAATATGACAATTAAATATTCGTATTACTAGAAATGAGGAAAAATGTAGTATAAAAATAACTGCATATGTCACGCCCCCGGCTCCGGACTCCGCCCCTCCTGATTCCTGATCACCTGCACCTGCTTCCTCTTAGGTGGTGCCTATTTAGATCGGCGATTGCCAACAGCCCAATGCGAAGTATTGCCCCATGGTTCATGTGTGCATACCGAGCACTTCTCTTCCAGTCTTGTTTTGTTACCGACCTTTGCCTGTACCTGACCACCGATTTAGTCTCACCCTTTGCTGTTTGTCTGCCTGCACTGAGTTGCTTACTGGACCCGAACCTCGCCTGCCTTGTGACCACGAATTCGGAACGCCCCTTTCAATAAACGGAGTTCATCGCATTTGTGCCTGCGCACGTCTGCTTATTCTCTTTCAACGTGACAGCATACAAGTACACAAATGTATGTTATAAATTGTTTGGCAATTAGGTAATTGATGTTTAAATCGGTCTTTATTTTAGTTTGTTAGGCATAATTTCGGAGGACTAACTGGTTTCTCTGATGAAACTGGAAAGAAACAATTGTCCTCATAACAAATAATAGAAATAGCTTCCCGACATTCGAGTTTAAGGTATTCAAGCAATTTCTACGAACCAATTACACTCACATATCATGCTATAGGGGTACTTATTACATAATAAAGAAATACTAATGCAAGCTCAAACAGACTTATGGAGATGCAATAATGTCACTACTTCATGCTGGAAGTTGTAGCGCATAATGAGAAACACAGTCTGGACTGCAAAGCATTATTGGAAAGATGTTTATATTATCTTTTTTTATTTATTAAAAAGACAAAGCACCTTTACATTCCGTGGAATCATATGCCCCCTGAATACTAAAAAAAGCACAGATCAAAGATATAGGTAAGGTGGTAGATGCAGTAAACACATTAAATTGCTCAACAGTGACAAATCCCATAAAGGACAAAGACATTTATGCTTTCCCAGAAAATGGCAAACACCGGTTTTGTGCATCTCTAGGGGACTCATTGTAAGCGTTACCAATCACACACACCATAACAAAATTTTGCTAAGTTTTTAATTGCGGGGAAGTCACATAGTCTTTCGTCTGGATGCATCTTATGATCTCTAACCCACCGCAATGAAACTATAAGACTAAATGCTACAAACAAATAGAAACATACCATGTGCAGACTTTTATGGTAATCCAACTGAAAAAGCATTTTACATGTGCCAGGGTCTGCTTTTCAGGCCTTACTGGAAAAATGTCCCCACAAGGCTATGAAAAACACATGCAAGCGCACACACACACAGTGATGACACTGCCATTAAATCTAACAAACAAACAAAAAGGACTTGCTGACAGTGTTGTATAGACAGCACTCCAAGCTCTTCGTAAGCCCTGTGGCCGCTAGGTTTCAGGAAACACTAAGTGGCTTACGGTCACCAAGAGCCACACTCCAAAAACACAATACAAAACACATTAAATAGTAGCAGCTACATTTTTCCCCCTCTGCTGTAGTAAACAGTGTCCTTTAGTTCTGTCATCCTTTGTTACTCAGCTGTTTGGACTACTTTAATCCTGTCCAGCCTGGAGACAGAATTCCACTGTTTTACGCATAGAGCTGGCTGACTGGCTGCTGATGCAATAAGTCGTAGCCCGGATTACGTAAGGATGCCCCACAATTGTCACTCCATCATTACAGCAAGGCCTGGTGGTGCTAAACTCCAAGTCCAACCTTCTATCCTATGGTTTTTATGAGTATGAAGACAAAAGTTAAATGCAATTAATGTCACGGATTACCGCTAATATTAACTAATATCCACGTGGGCCATGTGAATCTGATCGCCAATAAGGCAATAAGAGAATGCTACATGGTGGTAGATGTGGGATAGCCATTTAGGAGTCCCTGCTTTGTGTTCCAAGGGGTCCATTCTGTACATTCACTTGACAGATCAGAGGATCAGCCAAGGATCATTTCAATCAAGGAGCTTACTGGCAACTGCCCTGCTGCAGTATAGGAACAAGAACTACATCAACCCAAGTCCAGATGGCCTAAGGGAAGACACTTGATCTGTACCATCAGGATATAATCCGATAAATCCCACATTTCTTGGTTCCTTGTGCAGCTGGTTTGTGCCGCATCCCTTTGCCTGGCAAAGACAGCCAGCTTCCACACTCCGTAATGCTGTCGCACAACTTCAGTCACGCAAACACTCCTGCATTTCCTTTTACGCAGCTGTATGTGTCGAATGTTACATAATACAGAATTTGCTCCATGTTGAGCAGAACTAAGCTTATCTACCTTACCTAAGCATGTATGAGATTAAGCTTTTACACACACACACACACACACACACACACACACACACACGCAGAGAGCTACAGAAAAAAAAAAAAAAACAGGTTCTCCCATAAATAGGACTCATCTACTGACAAGTGCTGATATAGCTTAAATTCCAGACTTCAGAATCAGAAGTCAATGTGTACTCATGCTCTGCAAGTTGTTATCCAAACAATATATGGGTACATTATTAGTGCAGAGTGAATGCCTATATCCACAGATTCATGTTTGCAGATTGCAATGCAGCATTTGAAGTCTAAGATTGTGATTTAGAAATCCTAACTCTCAAGATTCCTTTACCTCTGCAGCAAGGTGCCTTTACTGGCTTGCCAATATGTCAACTCGTCAAAAAACGCCCACCTCACCCCCTCAAAAGGCCTAAAAAAGTCTTTTACTCTGAGCACGCCACAATCTATGGACTGTGAAGGACAATGACTGACCAGAGGTTGTTGGGTTTTTCACATGACCAGTCTTGCTTAATGCCATCTGAGTAAGCTATGGGGTCCTCTGAGCAAGAAACCCAAGACCTGTCAGCTGCCACTGGCCCCAGTGCCTTCAGAGCCACTGGAAGTGACAGAGGCCACTCTGAGGGCTGTTAACTCACAAGAGAGAGGAAAAAGTGTGAAAATACATCCTCCTTGCCAAGTTACAAAGACAGTTGGTTTTACACATATTCTCAAAACATGGCACAGATGACTTATCTTCACGTGTTTTTCAGTGAACACCATACAATTTTTAGTCAAGACTGAACTGACCACAAAAATAGGACCACAAAAGCAAACAAAATTGATAAGAAAGACTTTTTTCTCAGCCATTTTTACTGATTGCAAATCATTTGCTTAGCATAAGTTGCTAGAAATTTAATCTCAAAATCGTGCTTGGAGTCTGCTAGATGAAAAATGAAGCACTATAATTTGAATTCGTTGATTCAGTTTAACAGAATGGAAAAGTTATGCTGCCAAATGCTCAGCTGCAAAACAAACTCAGGGGCTCAATAAATAGGTCAATGCAGGTGGGTAAACCTAAATGTTCTCATTTCGGAACACCGAGACATAACCACGGGTGACAGAGTGAATTTTCCTATCCGCCATTGTGTTGTTCTCCCCGTCCCTGGTAAGCAAGTCAGATGTGAGGGTCAGGCAGTGGAACGCACAGGAGACACCTGCGATCGGATAGGGGTAGCGGTGCAATATTTTACACTGCAGGATCCCAAGTACCTGGTTTGAGTTCCACTCCTCCAAATGCAAGTCAGGGGATGAGCCCAGTCGCTGCACATCTACGTTACTATTATTGGTACAGCTTTTTTTTAGTGAACAGGGCCAGATGGAAATGCCATTGTTACATCACATCGAGGAATTTCTTTGTGCCAGCACCTAAACTAATAAATGCTGAGTGTGGATGTGAGTTGGAGAAAAAGAAGCTCAGCTTGAACTCTAAAAAAAGAAATGGGCTCAGCAGGGGATAGGGTGAAAATAAACTAGGTATCAGAGGAAAAGCAATAAAACTGAACTGAGAGGTGCACAGTTTTATTTCAGAATTACAAAGCACGCACTCAAAAACCAGCCTTGGACGTTCGAAAGGCTAAGGTAAATCTCGTCAGGCAATAAAAGCTACTTGCTGCTTCTTTACTTTCTCCAAGAAAACGCTGATCGCCACATTCGACATACGTAACGCCCCTGTTTCATTGCCTCCTACCCAGATAAGTCACGAGCGCGTTTGTTCGGCACACGAATGCGAATAAACTTTTAGAAAAGGCAAAGCGACTGGCAGCAAATGCTTCTTTTCGTCGATTTTCGGCATTCTTGCACAGGTGTAGCTTACTTTAGCCGATTAATTTATCTAACCTTGTTGGCATCTCCAACAAAATAAATCACTCATCCAGCTTAAGAAAACGAACGTTACTTAAGAAGGTCTAATCTGATCAATCGTCTTCCCATTTAGAAGCCCTGCAGGGTTCAAGAGCAACAATGTGTGCTTGTGGACATTTTACTGAATCATTACCTTCTTAATCTGCAGCTAATTGGAATAGTATTCTGGAGTAAACATGCGGCAGCGTAGCGTCACCCCCTTTTGCGTAATTGCATCCTTCCCAAAGCTTTCCCACAAGCAGATGAATAGGCAGGTCAGTGACATCAGAGTCAAAGAGTGCAGAAAGAGGCAATTAGAAGTCTGGCCGGACACATTTACCAGGATTGGCTAATGATGCTCGGAGAATAACAACTCACTACCGTGGCCTTTCATTAGTTTAAAAAAAGTACACTAGCGTTCTGGACATGCTGCATTAATGTGAAGACATCGCTGGCAAATAAAGTGTGACCGAACAGGCAGATATGTAATGCAAAACCATTTCCAGATAGTTCTTATCAAATTCATAGCTTGGAGGGAGACAAGCAGGCCATCTCTGCTCAGCAAATGCTGGATTGTTAGGAGACGGTTTTGACAGATACAGATTCCTTTGCACTTTTTCAGCACACGGAAAGAGATTGCAGAAGAGCAGAAAATGGACAACCGTAATACTTTGATGTTTAGTGCCCGTATGGAGGCAGAATCAAGCAGCTCGTGGCCACCTTCAGTCTGATGGGTCGGAGGACGTTTGCGAGTTGTAGGCGACGTAACAACTTTTCACACCGCGACAAGAACTTCAGAAGCGCTAACTTTGTAGAATTGAAAACTAACATACATCGATAACGCTAAGACTTAGGTAAACAAGTCCGGGAGATTCCAGGCAGGTACCTTCGGTGTAAGGCGGTTTTGCTTTCCTTTCTTTCCCAATGAAAGGTTACCGTTATGCCACCTTGCTTTGGAAACCAGACCTGGATAACATAATCCTTTCAGTGTAACGCACCCAAAATACCCTGTGGGTAGGGTCGGGAGGTGACATTACATACGTTCCACCCTACCACACGGTGCATGGGCTACACGTGACAACAACATAATGAGCTTAAGAGCATCACATCTGTCTTCTGATGCAATCGGGATGAGTCATGACTCGCAATGCAGTGACCACAGCAAGTTGTTCCACCTTATTTGTCCTGAAAATCTTTGTGTGTATGTGGAGGGAAGGAAAACATTTGCATCAAAATGAATCATTTCATCAATCTCCAGATATATCACAATGAATGTGATGAAATATAGTCCTTAAATTGCAACAAACCACAAACACTCCTGCAGACAAGAAGCCACGCTGATGCGATCCACACAATGGCAACCGCAACCGATTCAGCCTCACATACATCACAGTGCCTCAGGATAGTCAGAGAATATCTACGTTTTTCATAAAACCAGTGCCCTGGGGGGGGGGGCACCACGTAAAATGGAACCCTTTTGGTAAACGTTCCGCAGACTTAAGGTTCTCCCTGTTGCTCCGCTGACGAAAAACCAGTTCAGGTCAAATTACAAGACTCGAGTGTCACGCGTTTCTTCCTGGCAGGACCTTGAACAAGAGATGCGTGCTGAACGTTATCTTGGCGCCTGTGGCTCGACCAGTTGACTGGCAGAGCCAAGCGCAGATGAGGGCACAGGGAACAGATATACCAGACGCCTCTCCCCTTCAGCCCTGATATGTGACGTAACAACTTTTCACACTGCAGCAAGAACTTCAGAAGAGATAACTTATAGAATGGAAACCTAACATAGATTGGAAAAGCCCTATTACTGAGATGCAAAAAAAAAAAAAAACTGAATACCTCTGTCCTTTGCAGTTTTAGTCATAGCCAGTGTTGATTATTCTCCAAGTCTTTCATGCTACACAAAACATCTTTATTTGTATTATCTGCACAAACAAGTAACACATTTGCGTTCTGCAATTAAGCAATTGAGTTTACCGCATGGCGTCTTACCGCATGGAGATGAGGCATGGGATTAAATCCACAGAGGTTGCAGACAGTGTTCTTGCATTCAGTGCAGGTGTTATAGTTTGGAGGATCCTTGGAGCCCACGTTCAACTCCACTTTACAGAGCGGGCAGGTGAGCTGTGACACTTTGGGAGATGGGGCAGTGATCTCAGCTCTTCTGGGAGGCTCAGCGGAAGGTTTCTCTGCTTTCTCTGAAACTGCCCTTGTCTCATGGGACGGTGCAGCCTTACCCTGCTGAAGGGCCACAGGTGTCTTTGGTGAGGGCTGGGGCGGGTGCTCATCTTGAACCGCAGAAGTGATCAGATTGGATGCCGAGCTGAAAATTGAGGACCCAAACCCAAACACCTTCCCAGACACAGAATCGGCAGGCTGGGGGGCAGAGGTTTGAGGCTTGGCTGCCTCGGTTATTCCGCCAAACCCAAACAGTTTCCCAGTGACTGACTCTGCAGCCGGCTGTGGGCCAGTGGGCTGAGGTTTGGGGGGCTCCGTGAAACCACCGAACCCAAACAACTTCCCGGTGACTGACTCTGCAGCTGACTGAGGGTCGGTAGACTGAGGTTTGGTTGCCTCGGTGAAACCTCCAAAGCTCAGGCCAAAGAAACTGGATTCCTGCTTGGGGGGCTGAGCCTGTGGTGCCAGGGAAGATTTGGCAGAAGGGGGGCCCGTACCACCTTTTGCCATCTGTTGTGTGGGTCTTCCTGGGTCTTGCAAAGGATGTTTCAATTTGGGATCTAATTTCGGCGACCCACTCAGGGTCTGTTGGGATGCAGACTGGCCTGGTGGCTGTTTGTGTGGTGCTGATACTAAAGGGTCTTTTGTCATGGCTGCCTCGCCCTCAACTGGGGTCCGAACAGGTTTCTCAACCTGTAGTGGCCCTGGCTTGGGCTGGTCTGGTGTAGGAGAAGCAGGACCCTTTTTTGCTGCTGGCGGAGTTGCCGACTGGCCGGCATCTGTAACGGACTCTTGTCTGGTCAGTGGTGAAGGCTTCCTGTTCTCAATGGGCTTACTAGTCCCAGGGTTGGAAGACAGCTCTGCCAAAGGAGTTTGCTTGGTTTGAGGTGAACTTGGTGCAGAATCTTGTCCAGGGGCTTTCTTCGTTTGAGGAGAACTTGGTGCCGAAGCCTGCCCAGAGGCTTTCTTGGTTTGGGGGGAGCTTGGAGCAGAAGCCTGCCCAGAGGCTTGTTTGGTTTGCAGTGGTCCTGGTGTAGGGCCTTGTTTGGGGGCCTGTTTGGAGGACTGAGATTGAGGCTTCATCATTGGTGGTCCTGGAGGGTCCATACCACCGAGTGCTCGCTGCATCTGGCAGTTCAGACAAAGCCACTCCTTCACCTGCAAGTTATCCACAGTTTTGTTATCAGAAAAACAGCAATGACTGCAGAGTACAGTGACAATTAGAAGGATACAGTATGCTAATTAAACAAACAATACAGATTCTCGAGTCCCCTAAGAGGGTCTGTTGCCGGAAATACGACCAGGGGACTTAACCCGAATCGCTCCTGTAAAAATAGTCCTTCTGTGCAAAGGGGTAAAATTTTTTAATTATTTGTAAGTAAACAATGTAACATTTTCGTCCCACAAGCAGGTCTTAGAAACATTTTAATAAAATGTGATCCTTGTGGATACATTGTACTAATTGTATTATTTTTTATCAGTTGGACAGCTTAACTTATGAATTCCTGATCTCATTATGTCTGCAGTGACTGGAGAGCAGTGATAGGATTAGTAGATCTGGGAAAATCAAATTTTAGTTATCCTGTGCAGAATGTGTGCTTTTTCAGACTGTTTCCATTTTCCGCATCATAAAAGCCATCCCACCACCTGTTCATCTAACTAGTCATCTATATGCAATTAAGAAAACAAAACATTTCTCTGTTTTTCTGTTCCACGTGTAGTTTTTGGCAATACTGAATGTTATTTGAGGTATAAATTTGATGTCAAACAGAAAATGTGTTCATGAGGTGCTACTGAAAGAAAATTCATTGCATGAACCAAGAGAGCATCCATCATAGCTTTACCACTTAATTCCTCCACGAAATATCTGGAGAACTCAGTTGAGGTTCTTGTATTAAAACACACACTCACCAACTTTTACCATATTTAAAGTCAAATTGATGTAGCCAGTTATTTGCAGAAATACAATTCACACAAGTCCATAGGCAAAAAAAAAAAAACAACCCCCCAGAGCTCGGTCTGTCTAACGTTAGTGTGGAGAGCGAAAGACTGTGAGCAATATAACACAGCTTCATCGTGCCACTGAACTGATAAGTGGCAGCTGTGTGTAATATTAGTGTTTATCTCATGTGGCAGCTCCTTACCTGCTGCAGCAGGGATCTCCATCCCCTTCTGCTTTACATCATTGTAAGGCATTGGCCGCAGCTCAAAGGCATTGATGCTTTCCAAAATGATCAATTCAACGTTACAATTGTATTGCAAAACGTGTTCAATTTTCCGGGTAGGATATTTGTGACACATTTGTAGTAAAGTGCACGCTTTCAATAAATTCCACTTACAGACTGCATTCTTTCCAGATGGATATAACAACAGTACTGGGTACCATCACATCCAGCTCAAGCTGGGGTATATAGGGCTAGTGGAAATTCAGATGCACGAAGGCGCCTCTCACCGTGGAGTCGGGGGGGCTGAATCCACACAGGCTGCACACCACACTGTTACACTGTGTGCAGGTGCAGTAGTTTGGCTGCTCCTTGGTGTGCAGGTTCAACTCTGCAGTCTTGCAAAGGGGGCACAGTGATTTCTGAGCTCCAGGTGTCGGTCCCTGTGACTTTGGGGACACGTTCCCAGGGCCCGGCGGGGGCGCCCTGGCCTTGGCGGGTCCTGCCTCGGGTCCCGGCTTTCCGGGTGCCCGCGGCTGCTGCGATCCACCTTTAGCGGGTCCTTGCTGTGGTTGCCCCCCTGATTTTGATGCACCCTGGGACTGCGCCCCTGGTGGGCCCTGCTTTTGGGGTCCTGGCTTTGCATGGGTTTGCTGTGGGTGCCCCCTTTGTTGCGGTGATCCTTGGCCCGGCCTGGGTGAGCCCTGCTGTTGCTGAGGGGCTTTGCCGGGCGCTGATGCCTTTCCTCCCCGTTGCTGAGGCGGTTTCTGCTTCGACGCTCCTTCTTCCTCATCCTCAGAGGAAGAGGACAGCGAGGATGACACCGCCTCTTCCGCTGCAGCCTCATCCCCAAACAGGCTGAATTTATTCACCGCCGAGGACACCGCACTGAGGGGGTTGGCTCCACTCAGGAAATTAGATGAAAACATTCTTTTCCTAGGTTCCTCTTTCCCTCGCGGCCTGGATTGGGACTCCAAAAGGCTGACGGAGGAAGGACTCCTCCCTGGAGTGGTCTGGCTGGCTACCGGGCCTGTCCCAAAGGCATCAACAGTCCGGCTCTTGCTGATCCCGGAGCTCCCCTGCGTAGGTGGGCTTCCTGGCTCCTTGGACGGCTGCTTTGCATCTACAAGCGCTGCCCTAGGAGGAGAAAAGAGAAACATGTCTTCAAGTTCTCGGTAACCTGTCTGTGTCACGGCGCTGTTTAGCAGAGGTTGTGGAATTAGAAAAACAGAAAGGTTATCTGTATGCAAACAACTGAAAATTACGACCGAGGTACATCAACTGCCAGATTTGTAAGGAACATAAAACAGATGAGTAGATAAGACTCCTGCTGTGGAGAAAAAAAACCTGCAACAGGATTTATAGTATTATGGCAAGTATGGGAAATTTGCACATAAAACGTAAATATTACAAAAACAAGGTGGAAACCAAGCCCATTTTTCATACACCTAGATATACCTTCAAAAGTACTTCCATCTAACAACAACTAATACTAACTTATTTATCTGACTCCCTTGACCAAGACGACTCACACTGTTAAATGATCAACTTTACATTTATTCACACACCGATACAACAGTATATTTATTCCTGTAACAGCGCAGGTTAAGAACCCTGATCAAAGGAGCGGGATTCGACACAACAACCTTCAGACCGTAAGACGACAGCCATCGCCACTCCACGGCACATACAACATGTGCGTGTTCTATAAACGTGAAACACGTTTGCGAAACATGTAATGGCACGTGTGGCACGTGTATGACTCTCGGTGGGTCGCGAGTTTGCGTCCACAGACGCCGCTGCGCTTCAGTTGGAAACTGCCAGTAAAAACAGGTAAACGCACAGGACAGCACCCTCCTTGTGGGGCGAAAGCCATCCAGTGACCAGCATTCAGGACTGGATTTAAACCCCTTACAGACACCAGGCACGTACGCCGAGCAACTTGCGGCCTGAGGATTCGCTCGCCACCCATCCTGACCCCGCACTTCAGCACCAAGGAGAGGGACACCAGCTCCCAAATGTTTCCATCTTTGACACACACCACCTCCTCCTCCACCACCACCGCCGCCGCCAACAGAAGGAATTCACGCAATGTGGACCTTCCCGAGGCTGCAGCTGTGCGTTCAAAGGGATCATACGGGGATAAAATCGATATTAATAAGCAAAAATGAGCTGGAACGACAGCAGAACGAGCAGCATGAAGAAACCGAAGCTACATGTCACTCAATGTGGCGCTGGAAGTTCCCTCGCTTTTCTTCTCCTGAGGTGTTTCCCACCAGTTCCCTCCCGAACAAATCGCACACTTCAGGTAAAATGGACGCACGGAAGATGAATTCTGACCACCCTTTGCAGAAACACTTGTTCGTTTTTTTTTTTTTTTTTTGCCCCCCGAACACGTTAAGGAATGTCGGCTTTCTGCCTCACGGTCGGACGTGTATGCATGCGGAACGGCGCGGCTCACGTGCCGGGCGCGCGATCAGAGCGGGGCTGCGGAGCCCGCGTCGCGCGGCATCACCGTGCCTGTGCGCCGGGGCGTCTCGCGGTGCGCCTGGGGGCTCGTCTCCGCGCGTCCTCGCTGTCCTCCTGTCCTCCACGCGCGGGTCCCTACCGGTCTCCGTCGCTGCAGGTGCGCCGCCATCGGGTTCCGCCGCCGCCCCCGGCACTGCGGGGAGACCCCCATCCCCGCCCTCGGCGCTCGCCTCGTTCCCCATGCCGGCTCCTTCCCCGTTCCGCTGGGAAGGACGCGAGACGATGGAGGCGCGAGGCGGACGTGCCCTCTACGGCCGTCTCCGCGCGTGCGGCATCGCGCGCTGCTCCCTGCTTACGACGATCTGCGCTTCCTGCCGCGGGTGGAGGTGACGGAGCTCTCGGCGCGAGCCTTCCCAGCGCCACTGCGCGCCCCCTCCCCTCACGCGAACGCGCATGTTCCGCCTCGGACAGGTGATCGGGATGGAGGGAGGGGGTGGGCGGCGTTTAAAGGGACAAAACGTTTTATAGCAGTCAGAGTCGTGCTGTGATCCCCCCCATCAGCAAGGGGCGCTGTGTTTACCGCCGCGCCCACTTCTCTATTGGGGGCCTTTATTAAGTGGCCAGGAGGTGGCGTCTTGGTTACAGCAGTATCTAAGGTTGCAGCTTTCATCCCACGTTTACTCGGCCTGAATTAATACAGCAATAACACCCTGCTGTATAAAGGGGAAAATCCATGTAAAGCTGATCATCTAACATGGTAGGAACCCAGTGTCCAAGATGACTTACAGTGAGACTGACAACCTAGTAATATTGAACATCCCTACTATTTTCTTTATTCGATCTACTCAAGTCTTATTAAATTGACCGTTTTCCGCTCTCTGCTGGGCCTGGTGTTGCACCGGACTGTAAGCGGGGGGGGGGGGGGGGGGCC
>UFQX01000993.1:87341-110565 GCA_900497675.1 Arapaima gigas
GGTGGCCGCGGAGGGGGGGGGGGGGGGGGGGGGGGGAGTGCCGCCCCTCAGGTCCTCCTGTAAACACTGGCAAAGCGCGGGAAACGGACCTGCAGAGAATCTGTACCTCGCCGGAGAGTCGAGGCACCTCTCTTCTTATCCGCGCTCTATGGTTGGGGGGACTTTGGACAGCATAAACGGAACCAGGGATGCACAGGTTTAGATCACCTGTCACTATGCTGCTGTCAGAACAGGGTTGGGGCTCCCTCATCACATGATTTCACCTTGGGGGCAGGGTACTAACAGGCTGCCAAGAAAAAAGTCAAGTTAAAACACCTTAGATGTGGTTGCCAAAGCAACAAGCCCCACTCTGTTGTGAGAGGTGGAGCCACAGCATGGGGCAGTTCTGTCGTGCTCTCTCGTCCCTCCGGAATCATCAGGCTAGAGTGGCAGAAAGCCGGTTCATCAAAAGGTAGCCTCTCTCACCCCCCCGTCCCCCAACCGCACAAACACTACGGTTTTGAGTTCCCAGTTAACCTGAAACTTGTATGTTTGGCCTGTGAGTGGAAACCAGAGCACCTGGAGGAGCCCTACACCAACACGGGGAGAAGATGCAAACCCCCATAACCAAACAGCCCAGATGACGTGAGGCAGCAAAAACTGCTCTCCAGAATGCGATAACGTGGTAAATCTGGGCCTTCCCGCTCCACTGATCGACTACTAGGCATTTTTGGGTTCGGTTTCCTTCCATCTGTCCTAGAAAGTGAAACAAGTGTCACACTGTTACAATTTTCATTCCAGCCTTTTTCAGAAACTGATTTTAGCTGTCGTTGCCAGTCACCGTACCACAGCACTGCACTGACTCCCTGCACTACACTTATTACAAACCCTGCCAGTTCACTTTCATCACTGTTAACTGGCCTCTACTCCATTTTTTGGCAAAAGAAAATTACATTACATAATTAAATTAAAAATTTACCCTGCAATGTTTATGCAAGCATCAAGTGATTGATCTGCCCGGATACAAATGTCTTAAACAAACAGTATTTAAAAAAAAAAAAAAACAAAACAAAACACCCCTGACACTATTTTAACACGACCATTATTTTGAAAACATAAAGAACGTTGTAGAGAAGACATGTCTCCTTACCAGGGCTTTCAAAAGTTCACCAAACTCATAAACGTGTTTGTATTTTCAGAACAGAAAATTCAAGTAGCAACAGCGCTCATATCCATAGGCGTCCGCATTTTTACCATGTCCAAAGGATCCCAACTGCTGCTGAACCGTACAACCACATCCGTTCTGAAGACGAGAGATTACTGCGTTGGATGACTTCCAGGCCCCTTTTATATAACATTACCATCTCAGCGGCGACTTAAAAAGTGATCCTACAGATCCTTGTTATGTCATCTTTGAGAGATCTTCTCAGTGCTGTAGGTCAGACTCTGCAGGAGAAAGTCTGCCCTCAAACATCTAGCGGTATTTACAGTGAGCAAGATAGTGAAAGGCAGTGTGTAAGGTCTGTCCAGAATGTATCCAGTCTGACAGCATTGACATTGGGAAGATGCTGATCTTTGGAATTATGGTGGGGGTGGAAGGTCAACAAACCCTTGCAGATTGCGTGCAACCGGTTATATCTCTGTCACATCGTTCCACATCGGGTCAAAAAATTTGATCAGTCACCTTCTCCTCTTTCCTTATCAGGATTAAACAGGAAGGTTGCAAACTCTGCCCTTTTGTGAGGCATCACGCTGGCAACGTCAAAATAAACCCAGAGCCAAAGAAAGGAGTGTGGCGCGAGGGAATCCGTCAGCCTCTCGTATGGCGGCGTGTGGCGGGAAAATCCAGCAGCGTCTTTACATACGCTCTGTGCCACGTCACTACTGCTGCTTCTTCAGCCCTTCTCAGAGACCGAATCTGAAATGTTCAACGTCGTAAGGAACCTTTTTGGAGTTTAATGGACTCCATTAAGTGGAAGCATGACTTAGAGAGGGAAGTACCTGTGAGCCAAATTTCAGGTCTGTGGCCTGACAAAGATAAACAAATAAACAGACCGACAGATTTATAGATACAGAGATCCTCAAATGGCAGTGAGCAGTAGTTGTCTTTAAGAACTACTCCCCTAGGTGGTATCAGACAGCAAAATCCCCCAGGGAGCTTCTCATCGATGGCAAAAGGAGGTCATTCTTTGACCGACCAGCAGCGGATCCCTTTATAGAAGGATGAGGAACCAATAGCTCCTCCCTGTCGATGACGACTGAGGCGTCGCCCGGTGTCCCACAGTGAGCCTCGGTAAGCCTGCCAGGTACGGTGTTAGAGCCAAGTATTACCGTGCTCTCAATCCAGGGATAAATGGTGGCGTTTCAGAGCAGAGACTCCAGTTCCCTCAGCCAGCGAGGAGCTAAGTGGGATTTCCTGCTTCAACACTGCAATTTGTACTCCTACAATTTACCACTTTTAAAGCTGGGGGGAAAAGAAAAAAAAAAAAACACAAACATATGCCTAGTCTTATTTACCACTGCTTCTTTGGTCTAGTCTGACCTTCAGCTTCTTTTCCGATCAGCATTGTTTAGAAGACTAACGTTCAACACTAACAAATGTAAAACCCATTAGTAAATTATTCTGCTTATATAATCACCTAGTCAAATCTCAATCTTTAATATTCCGGACTACATATGGTTTGGTAAAGGGATAAATAAGATTATTTATATTGAGTTTTCATTAAAAAAAAATTAAAAATAAATTCCATCTGAGTCAGAATGTTTTAGCAGAGTCTTTGTGCACAATCTGTGATACTTTTTCCTTTTCTATGGAAAAAAGCTGATTTCAATTTTCCCCAAATAGGCACACATGAAACATTACCGTCATTATTATTATTATTGTTATTACTATTATTACTATTGTCTGCAGAAGAAACCCCATCATGACTTCTAGATTACAAGTCACAGAGCCTAAAAAGAAGGCAAATATCTGTTAAGGACCACAAGACAGGGGTCCAAGCTCAAAGCCAGTCAAATTTAGGCAATATTGATCTTATTAGTGATGTTGACACTGATCTGGTTATTGATATCGATATCGACCTGTGAGAACACACCTGTTGTGGACTGTAATGAATACAGTAACCCGATCCAACACACCGTGCCACCTTCATTAAATTTATATAACACACTTGTGTGGAAAAAAAAGAAAGGTGGTTCTCAAAGCACACACACACACACACACACACAGCTGTGTTCCAACTGCAAACTTTCAAAAAGGTATTCAGTAATAAAGAACTGTGGCCCCTGTCACAGTGATCAAGAAGCCTACTACAGGTGGGGTTGTCAGCTTGTTCTTTACAGGTTGCTGGTTCAAATTCCCCTCTTGCTAGCACCTGACAAACTGATACAGTAAAAACACTGTTGTATAAATATCTAAGAAAACCAGAAAGGTGAAGACACCATATTGTATAAATGGGTAGTTAAGAAGTTTATTATATCACACTGTAAGTCAACTCGGTTACTAACTAAACAAACAAACAAAAACAAACGATTACTAATTTAATGTCTCATAAAGTGACACTTCACTACATAAACTGCTGGACCACATACCTTAGAGCTGTGCTGCAGTTTGAGTTGTCGCTGTCCTGTGGAGTTCCTCTCAGTCACATCGCCATCAAGGGGACAGTGTGACAGTGGCGTGTTCCTCCCTGACTGCTGTCCAGTGCTGACTGGCCAACTAAAAATACCCTCCAAGGGACATAAGGTCTCGCTTCACACTGGGATCCTCCTCCCCTCCACGTGAGTCACCTCTTAATCTGCTTTGGATTGACAGACAAGTGGGGTTGGCGGAAGTCCTGGAGCAGGAGCTGTACGGACTCCTGTAATGACTCCAGCACAGACTGCTGGGTAGACACTCCGTGGGGGACTCCGACAGGGACTGTCCACCTCTAACTGCTCGCCGCGGTGAAACCAAACACCTGACTTTCTCCGCTCAGCGTTTGAACTTATAAACCAAGTGGTGTGGACGCAGTTTTTGGTCACTAACTTGCATTTCAGCAACAATTTTATGTTCCTCAAAGGTGGCTGTTTTGATCACTTCTGTTTGTGAGGTTTCACGACTGCGGTGTGTGCGGTGGTTCATTTAGTTATTTTCCACACAGCGGTCTGTTCGTGGGGAGTCTTGGGGGTCTGGAAGGACTAGGCAACTTCAGGGCTGGGAAAGGAATGGAATGAACATCAGCAGCACCAAGAAATAATAATTACATTCAAACGCACGTATGCCACCCCCCCCCCCCCCCCGGTGCCAAACCTGCTTTCATGGACCACAGGAATGACCGATTTATCACAAATAATTATTGGGCTTGAAAAACACTGTAATTAGAGTTTCTTCTGATCATCAGTTTCTAATTAAACGTTGTTTTTTAAGAGCTGCAGGACATCACATGTGGGGAACTTCAGCAGCTTTCTTGCCCCGTTTCTAATAATTAGCCAATTGTTTATATGAATACGTGCGTCTGTTTTGTACAAAACATGGTTGCCAGAACACATTAAGGTACTTTGCAGCAAAACCAAGTTCATTGTGGGTAAGAGTCAATTATAGCACAGGACACACTGTGGACTTTATCTAATGGGATTACTGTTCACATTTATCTGAACAAGCAGACAGGCCCACGCCTCAGCCATCATTAATGATTCCTGTAATCATCCTCATTCATCACACCATCATTTATCGCTCCAGACGTTTTTACAAGGCAAAGCGGTGAGACTGTAAACGCATTAACTCAAAGCTATGTTTTAATGGGCGCAACCTGCGTGTTTTTGGACCGGATCATTCCAACAGAGCTTGAGGGTGTTGTCAATTTCAGCGTTATTGCTGCGTTAAAAGCCGTTGAGAAGCGTTAAAGGAAACTACAGCTGAGACGTACAAATTTTACAGTGTATTTGAACTCCAAGGGGGAAAACGCAGATTGAAAGGGTTTAAAAGGCAAATAAATCCAGGTATACGTACACTTTTTTTTTTAAACTCCTTGTGGACCAGGGTTATTACTATGGTGCAAAACCAAGAATCTTTCGGGGGAAGGGGGGGTGGGGGGCAGCTGATTTTATTTAGGATTGACCAGAATCCCTTCAGATGGTGGCAGGTGAAGGCAAGTTACCTTTAAACATGATCTGGGATGGGATTAATTGAAGCTGAGCACATAATACACTGAGTGAACACTTACGTATCCAAGGCATTGGAAGTGTTTCATTTCTGTCCATCCATTCATCCTTAACAGATTTACCCTGGTGGTACAGAACCTATTCCAGAAGGCACTGGGCACAAGGCTATTAAACTACACCTTGGATGGGCCACCAGATCTGTCACACTCACACACACAGAGAAAAAATAGGCAAAACAGTGTGACCAATTAATCTGGAACACCTGTCTTTGGACTGAGAGGAACCCAGAGCACCCAGAAGACACCCAGACAAACATGGGTAGATCATGCCAACCGCACAGACTGTGCTGCAGCAGAGCCACTGCTCCGTTGTGCCCCCGTTTTATTTCTAATCTTTCCTAATAATGACCCACGTCAATTTCACTTAATTATCACTCATTACATCTTATTAAAGGCAGAGAAGGTCAACTTACATCTCAGAAAGGCTGAAATTTGTTGATATCCGCCGTGTGTGTGTGTGTGTGTGTGTGTGTGTGTGTGTGTGTGCGCCCCCCGAGTCCAGAAGGAACCAGAAGGGAATGTTTAACTTAAATATTGACAATTATTCTCAACAGTATATACAGAGAGTGTCACAAAAACCAGGTCACGTCTCCATTTGTAATGTCACAGCATCAATATACTCACTTTGTGGCATTAGATGACTTTTTCTGCACAGCGTCTCCTTCGAAAGCCATGATAAGGGCAAGCTTGTAGAAGCTGATGGGCAGAACTACAACATATTTCCTCATCCATGTCTTCAGTTAGAAATAATGCAGGGCTAAGGTCTAGACAAGGAGCCTTATATAATTTAAGAGGTGTAAAACAAGATGAGCAACAGAATAACTCGAAAGAGGTACCTTACTAGGTCTGCGGCGACAGTCCGACACCAAAGTTCGGCTTACGCCGCCACGTAGCATTTCACTGCTGTGAGAATAGAGTTACAGGCAGAAGCAAAGACATGAAAAATCCCTCCTGAGGGTTTTACGGGATTTATAAGGACATTCTCAAGCAGTCAGAGTCAAAGGGTCAAAGGTCATTCCACACATTAGGGCTGGAGCTTTTAAGATTATTTCATGCTTGAAATGCACTGGCCCACTACCTTTACTACCATCTGGAAAGGTTAATATGAAATATCCATCTGTGGAGTAGGGAAAATATATGGTCAAAACCAGGAGAATTCTTGAGTTTGGGAGGGTTTATGTGGGGGGGGGGGGGACTTTAAAAAAACAACAAAACACGTGACAACTAGGAAATACCACAGCTGTCCACCAGCAGAGCAGGGAACCTGAACTCTACAGGCATTAACCGCCTTTAACTCCCAGTGTGGCTTTCATATTGGGAAGTTATACCTCAATATCACCTTCACTAGCACCCAGGACACCTCCGGACCCCGATCACCTAGGCTGCCACTCCATTTCCAAAGCGGATCGAGTCGCAGGTTAAATATTTATGACATGCAAGGACGGTTGTACACGGCAGCTGCTTCTCCTGCCGCCGGGACATTCGCCGGGCGAATGAGAGGTCACCCGGTAGTGAGCGTGCAGGGCATCCTTTCTCAGAGCTCGGCATTCGTTACCGGCCTCCTGAAGAGCAGGATCCACGAGGATCAGTGAGGTCAATGGGTTCAAGACGTTAGCTGTTGTTACTGAGAGCGACAGGTATTTGAAGTTTTTCCAGCCAGTGAATTTTGATTTTTTTCGCAAATTTCGGAGGCATACATTTACTTTGAAAACCAGACTGCATTCACAACAAATCCATTAAAAGTGTAATTCATCACTGTGTAAATACTGGATTTACTGTTAAGCGCTTTGACTAGAACAGGGTGCGTAACAGGACCTTTCATCTCCTGAATGAAAAGCAGAAGCATTTTTTTCCCATTGCAGCTGCCCAGTAATCCAGCCTCTCTTTCTAAATACCTCTTGCTGTTATTGCATAATCTCAACCATCTGACCTTTGCACTATTTTGCTACAGCTGCTATTTAGGATTTATGTATAAAAAAAGGCAAACAGAAAGCAAAACAAACCAAAGAGTATCTACTCTTCATGCCGACAATGGAAAATCTAATGCAGCAAATATCAGATGCAGCCTTAGCGCAACATGATAAAATTAATGTTTAGTCATTTATCTTAATACATTAATACCTTCGTGTACTTCAAATATAAAATGGCAAAAAAGTTGATGTTTTTAAAAATTACAATATGGTAAGTGATAGTGATAAACTATTCAGGACTAAGATGCAAACTAGTGCTAATCCAGCTATTACTGTGTTTTCACTCCTATGTTAAAAAGCTGAAAGTTCATCGATGACAGTTAACTTTCACAAGAGCAAAAGTCTTTCTGAAAGGGTTAAAACCCTGTTACATGATCATACTCACATTGCCATCCACCAACATCAGACTGTACAGTACTGTGCAAAAGTCATGCAACTTGAATGTGTGTTGAGAAGTACAGGTAGCTTCTTATGGACCATCAGGGAGGTTTCTGGTTGGTCCCAAATTCATTCTGCAGCCTGAGAATGACCTCAAACACCCGATCTCAGTCACACACAAGTATGTTGAGCAAAAAGAGGGAATCCTGCAACAGATGGTCTGGTCCCCACAGAGCCCTGATCTCAACACGATCAAGTCAGTCTGGGAGGACATGCAGACAGTCAAAGTGTGCAGAAGAACCGTGGCCAGTTCCTCAAAATGTTTGGAAGAACCTACCAACCTCCATCTTAAACTGCATGCAAGTTCGCATAAGAGAACTGATGCTGTTTTAAAGGCAAAGGGTGGTCCCACCAAATATTGATCTAAGTGACGTTTTTTTTCCTACCGCACTTTTTAGAAGGTTTATTGATTAATAAGTATTCGTGGCATTATTTCTGCAACCATCCTCCCTTTATGGCATTTTCCCACAGGTGCCTAAGACTTTTGCATACTACTGTATGTTTTTTTTTCTTAAATTTTACTATTGCTCTGCTGTACATGTGGAGCTTTGATCTTTGTGATAACCACATTTTACTTTTCAAGACGTAGAAGCTTACAGACGCAGCATTTTTATGAGATTGTAATATTTAAAAAGTTGATTTTCCGGAGTTGGAAGTATTAGACCATTTGCGCTTTAGGTGGGAGGCTTGGGGTGCTGTCCATCGCATGAGTGACGGCTGCCACGGCCAAGGGTTTGGTCTCAAACTTCTCTCCTGAAATGACATCTTATAAAAACTTCAAATGTGTTTGGAACAGTTTGCGATGGAAAAGATGTAGAACCTATTGAAACACCGAGTTCTCCAAGACTTCTACGGCAGACTTGACACGAATGCCATATCGAGGAGGTCACAGACCCACCAGCTCACCTCTTTCAACATTTCTACCTTTGTGAATGAGTCAGAAGATAGTAGTACGTTTTGCAGCCCGTGTGACGGCGAAGGAGCCCAGGAGAGAAGCCTGTTGGTTTACCTCAGCATGGGGTCATGGGGAGTTCAGATGCGTGGTGGCCCCCTGTGGCTTGTAGCTTTTCATCCTGGCACCAGTCTGTGAAGGAGAGGCTCAGCAGAGAAATGTCCTTCATCACACTCATTGCTTCTCACGCCACTACAGACATGAGTACTTTCTTGCTTAGTCAGCACTTTTATTGGAAGCATTGTACAGTTTTGAATCCCACAGTAGGATACCTGAGCTCACAGTAACAGAGATCGAGTTCCTTTCTCAGTAACGAACATATCTACCCGTTCTCCACGGCAGGCTTTTTGGTGTCACGAAGCGAAAGGGGCAACGATTCATGAATTTGCTCAAAACTGAAACACTGACAACAGCAAGATCCTTTATTCTTCCGTTCGTCACGCATCAGACAGCTCCGATTGTAAGCCGGCGTGTGGGATGATGGCGTTGCATAACCGAGCTTAGATGCAGTGTACACGAGCTGCCTGCTTAGACTCCCATCTTAACTTTTCACCTCATTGATGACAGGGACAGTGACAAAAGCGGGGTCCACGAGCCATGTATGCAGACCGGTCAAGAACACTGAAAGGACCATCAAAACTCCTACAAAGGTTACTACGAAAGACTCCTTTTGGCAATTATTTACTTGTGACCCACGGTTTGACTGCCGAAAATCTGCTCCGAGTGTGAAAAATCCAAGCGTTTTGATAAGGCAGCAACACGTTTTCTCCTAAACCACCAATCCTCTCCAAGGAGATTAAGGATATAATGCGATGCTGTAAACATGTAAATACGGATGCAAAATAATCAAACCAGCGGGTACATTGCTTCACAAGGAATGAATTGTCCTCAATAAATACAACTCGCAAATCCCAACTTCACTCAGGGGCCCCTCCGAAAGTGTCAGAGCGGTTAGAAGTTGCAGGGGACAAACCGGTAAATCACACATGCAAAATTATTACGACCGTGCGAATTAGTCTTTACTTAGCTTCCTAACAGCATTATTCGATAAGAATGGTACAAACAAAGCCAACAGCCACTGTACCCTGCTGGAGAAAAAATACAGCTCTGATCACGTATCCCCATTTAAAACTAAACTCCAGGACGTCATAACAACATTAAACAACTCCAACGCTTCCACGAGTCCAGTCTAGCTTATGGCTGCTTATATGTCTACACTGCTGTACACCACACGTCTAGTTTAATAATTTAAACAAGCAGCTGATACAGGAAGATGCGTGTATAGTACGGCCTTTTTCCTTACAAAGCGGTCCAGTTACAAAGCAGAGTTTTGAAATGTCGAGTCCTTGGACAGATTCCGTGGCTTTCCTTAGGAATCTCTACACATCTCTCGACACAGATGAAGATCTGTCCATTTCAAGTCAAAGGACAAGTCGCTTTCAGGTGAACTCTTTGAGCACATGGTTCTGGAAGACTTTGCCCTTTCCTAAGTGTCATTCATTTGCAAGTGGAGCCTCGGGTGTGTCTGGGGAGTCTGGGCCGGTCACCTCTCGGCCTCCCCTGCCTCTCCAGCGCTGGCGAATACTTCCACTTGGGCTGGATGGACTGCAGCTTCTTTCTCTTCCGGTCAGAGCACCACACCCGCTCGCAGTACTCCTCCACTCCGTGAAAGCTGCCCGAATCCAGGAGCTGGTGAAACTCCTTGAACCACAGCTTGGAGTCTTTGGGACTCTGTGGGGGGGCTGGTAGCAAACAGGGTCTCAACTGTTGGTTGCCGCCGCCCCTTTCCAGCTCAGTGGTAGCACGATGGGACAGGTGCACGACGTGCGCCTCCTCCAGCACCTCGAGCGCTGTGGTGGCCAGCACATGGACAAAGCCACGTTCCACGGTAAGGCAGCGGTAAGTTCCGGAGTCAGCCTTGTGGAGCCGCAGGAACAGGAGGCCGTGCGTGGTGCCGATGACCCGCTCGTCGGTCATGACCTGAAGACAATGAGGGGACACACTGTTGGATCAACGTTTGCTTCTACGTGGCACAGTGGTGCAGCAGACAGCACTACATCAGTTTGAATGAAGCGAAGTCTGTGTGATGCCTAAGTTCTTTCCACGTTCGTATGCTTTTCTTCCAGGTGCTCGATTCCTCCCTCAATGCAGAGATGCGTTTCAGGGGGACCTGTGACTCTTAGCGAACAACAATGACCTCGGCAAATGATAGAGAGCGATGAGGAAACGTTTGCATTGACTTGCTGCCGAGGCCTTCGTACAGAGCATGAACAAGTAAGCAATTTATTACTGATCAACACATTGGTCCAGTTCTTTTAGGTCATTTATGGCAGACAGACGTGTTGAAGGCCTCTCCAGGCCGAAACACAACATAAAACACACCCCCCCCCCTACCTCATCCTTGGAAGAACCCCTGAGCTTGAACCAGAGCACTTTGGCTTGCGGTGACCTTGGGCTGCACTCCAGCAGCGTGCTGCTGTTTTCCACGCCAAACACCAGCCGCTCATCAGTTTTCTCCCCCTGTTCCCCTGTGGAGACAAACGGGTTGTTCTCCATGGCAACGGGGGGGGGGAAATCTGCAACCCACTATGCAGCAGACGGTGTAGCATGAAATATGTGTTCGTCTGTGTGTGTGTGTGTGTGTATGAGGTCAAATTGCACAGATGATAGCTGATCACAACCAGCAAACCCATCATCCGCCACTGTTTCTGCTAATGTCTGTTAATGTTAAATGCACCCTACATACAGGCTTCCTATATTTATCACAGCATCACTTTACACACAATTATACACCAAACAACAAAAGTCAGTTATACACAAGGCTGTGAATTTTGATTGAAAAGTGATTCCGGGAGAATCCGAACACCGAAGACGGCCATAAAACAGGACATTTTGTGCCTCTGAGCTAAACATTCCCTCTTTTTAACAGCACAATCCAATCTAATTTTTAAAACATGGGTGAGTTTTAAACATGTCCACATGCGGCACTCGTATTTATCACAGGTACTTTAAATACGTGCCTTTAACGTGCACTCCACTGCACTGCTGAACAGCGTTTCCGTGACGAATGTCCTGCCTTCGGAAGCGCCTGCAAAAATGCAAGGAAAAAAAACCCCAAAGAAGAATATGTCAACAAAAAGATGGTTTCACTGGATAATTTAAGTATAAAACACTATAAATCATTGTAGAAGTTTCACCCGGTGTAATCCGAAAGAATTTTATGTTTTGAAAGGAATGGGAATTAAATCATCTCCTCTAATGTCATTTTTCATCTCTGTGTGCAGTGATATGATAGACTATTCACAATTGTCTGTCTAGCATCTGGAATATTAGCGCACGAGGCCTTTCCAAGTTAACAAAATCATTGTATTTAAAAAAAATAAAACTGCCAACAATCAGTAAACCACGACTGTGCTCAGAATTTTACAGACAGACCTCAAGAGAAGACAAATGAGATTAATGCCACATGCTGGACTGACATATGCACTGACAAGCAGGAGCGACTGAGATACAGACGCAGATCTTGTATCTCCAGCCTGAGCGGCATTGCTGTAGTGATGGAGAAGGGGCACACGACTGGGATCATCTCCCAAAACGTTCCTTTGGCCCAATTCTCCTAACAATGTCCTCAACGGGCTGCCATGCTCGCGCTGCTTTGGGGTGATCGGGAGGTAGGCAGGCATGCATTGGGGGGGGGGGGGGGGGAAAAAAAAAAAAAAAAAAAAAAAAAAANTAGGCAGGCATGATTTGGGGGGGGGGGGGGCAGAAAAAAAAAAACAGCTACGAGAGTTTTTCTTCATCTCACCTTTTAGAGTTGAGCCCGCTGGGGTAGTACCTGGAGCAGGTGACCCCATCCCACGCACAGTAGGGGTCCCGGGCCAGGCAGCAGTCTGCACACGCAGGTCCATACAGGTCGCACCGATGAAGCCTCACCTGGGACACCCCGAACTCCGACCCAACGTACAACTGTTGCTGGGGGGACAAGTGCAAAACTCAATTTAAAACTCAGACCTCTTGTCGCTGCTGCCGGTTTAGAAACTTGTGAGTACTGCCTCTATAGCACTCCAAATATCTCAAATTTCACATATATGTTCTTCCTGTTGACCTCTGAAGAGCTGCCATTTACAGAGGTCCCATTACAATGAACACAGTAGTACATTTACAGCAAACTGACTTTTTGGATAATCATTTAATGTCAAATAAGAGAAACCTCATTTCCCATTTAAAAGCCTTCATGCCCCTGGCAGCACAGACTTACTCCTGAGCTCAGTATAAAGGAAATATCGCACCGCCAGACCGCCTGAAGCCAGGATTCTGCAAAGGACGCTGAATTGAAACATTTTGTCTGGCAGACCTCCATGACACCTCTTGTGTGTTATGAGAGAACATTAATACTGGGTGGGGGATGTGTGGTAAAACATGACGGGAGGATTAAAGAGCTCCTGCTGAGCATCATCACCTGATGTCTGTTGACAGATGCAACTGCAACTTGAATTAAATAATCAATTCATGTTGGACGTTTCCAAGGGGTGACACCTACCCGTTTAGAAGAAAGGAGAATTTCAGTAATTGGCACAGGAACCTGGGAAAGAAAATAAATAAATAAATGCATAGCATTTTCGGTGAAACACTGAAGATCCACTCCTCACAACCCAACCTGGGGCAGCAAAGGGTGCAGTGGACAGAACTGCCACCTCAAAGGACCCGCATTTTAATCTCACCTCAGGTAGCCTGAAGTACCCCCACAAAAATCATCAGGTTAATAGTCGTATCTTAGCACTCTAAGCTGCTTTGGAGGAAAGTGTGGAAGAAAAAGAATCACACTAACGCAAAGACTGCAACCCCTGCTTTTCGTCCGTCTGTCTAGCCAGGTTAACCAGTTACCTTGAAAACGTGCAGTTCTTCCAGGAGGACTTCCTCTGTGACGTCCGTCTCCTTGTTGTAAATCGTGATAAGCTTCAGCACGACGGAACTGTCTAAAAAGAAGCCCGACAGATTTAATTGCATAAATTAGTCAGACGTTAATATAAACATCTTCACAGCTCAATTACATTTACAATAGCTTTAGCAAACCCTGTCAAACCTCATTTTCAGTTTGACACTAAATGTAGACGCACAAGTTTTATTTGTGCCATGGAGAGGAGTCTACTGAGCAGGTTAAATATGCGGAAAGCTGTGGAAACAACGGTACGGGACGATGCCAACTAATTCACTTAAATCTGGAATTCCGGGCCAGTTTTGCAGCATAAAAACTGGGCATGACATCAAGGGTTTTAGCAGCAATATGTAATATTTTACAGGGAGTCTGAAAAGAGGGCGTTTCATGTGGATTAATTAACTTTTACATCTCGATGGATTTGTTCGCGGTGCCCAAGACCTTTTACCGAACAGCCGTCCAATCGTATTTGGACAGCCAGTCCTTCTTGAAGTTCAATCAGCATAATTTCATTCCACAGGCGCATTTACATAATGCAAGAGACAAAGTCATAAGAACTGGAACAAACCCACAAAACTACGATATCGTAAATATCAGATAACCTTGGAATTTGTCCGCACTCCCCCCTTCCCGACCTGTTCCGAGGAAGAGCACGTCGTAGTGGCCGTCTTCAGCCTCCACCCTGTCCACGGCGATCTGCGTCAGCCTCCTGCCCCCGTCAGTCTGGAGGAGGACGGGCCGCCGGTGGAGGGGCGGGATGGGTCGAAACATGGTGGGGTGGCTTCTCACAAATCGCAGGGTTTCATCTGGATAGTCCCTGGAGCTGGAGAAGGAGCCCCCGTTCACCCTGCTGGCACACTTGACAACGGGGGGGGAGGGGGGGTGTTTATCTCATTTACTGCCATTACTGTTCATTCATTGCTAACATTTACCAACCCACATATTTGATCATGTGGAGAACCAGGCCCATCTCCTGCTGTATTACCCATGAGCAAAACATTCACCTTGAATTACTCCAGTTAGTTACCCAGTTGTACAAATAGCGAACCTGTGAAAGTAGTTTAACATCGAGCTGGTTTGGAGAAAATCTCAAAAAATGTATAATGTGGAAATACTTAAAAAAAAAAAATTAAAAAAAGACACTTATGAAATAAACACAGATCTTCCTGCGACTTAAACTTGCCTTGAACTTGCCTTCTACTCAACATTTTTCCAGATGCTTAACCACTACGTTGCCATGTCTGCTGTACTGGCTCATTTATTTCCCCTTAATTGGGAAAATTAACTTACATAATGCACTGCCTTATACTTTCACTTTGACAGTGCTTTCCTCAGGGCAATAACAGCCTTTTCACTTCTAGGACGCAAACGTACGATCACCAAGTCAGGAGTGCAGAACTTTAAGCACAGCACTACCCGCCGGGCTGTCCAAACCGATGACGGTCAGCGCAGCCGGGCTGTCAGGGCCCTAAGCCAAGCTCATTTGTTCCCCTTCAGGACCCAGGCGCGGTTCAGCTCCAGGTGGTGGGACTCTGAGCCGCGTGATGTCTGGTCCCGGGTGGGCGCCTTCACTGTGGCTAAGACCAGCTCACGCGAGCCGGGATCGCGCCCCATTGGCAGCACACACATACACACATCTGGTCCTCGTTGGTGTGTCAAACCCTGCTTCTCCAGCTCGCCTCACACCAATATGGTCATCGTGCGAGGAGTCAGACTATACGAGACATTCCACATTACCCACTAATCTCAGGTGTGTCATAAAAATGCAGCAAATTACAAGTATGGATGAACTTGTGCCCATTGTTAATGATGAGCTTTTCCGCAATTCTCAGCTGTTTCTGCTACACAAAACGCTTTTATACAGCTGTGAGCAAATGAATAAGTAAAATAGGAAATACATGGTCATTTTATAAAGTAACAGAAGAGCAGAAATAAGGGGCAGCAGGTGGGGTAGATGTTAGAGCTGCTGCCCTGCATTTGAAGGACACATGTTTGAAACCCTGCTTGGAAATACCTGAGCGAGGTATTTTCCCCTCACCTGATGCAGTAAAAATTGCCCCGCTGCATAAGAGAGTAAACAGTTCAGTCATTTAACGTTGTTCTTTGGAGAAAAGCATCAGCTAAATAAGTAATAATAATCCTACTATGAATACAACTATTAAAAAGAGTTAAATTGCAGTGTAATACAGAAAATCCTATCTAACAATGGACTTCACCTATTCTGATGAACAAGGTTTAAAAAAAAAAAAAAAAAAAAAAAAAAACCCACCCCTGGAAACAGAATCCAAGATTCAAATAGGGGTGTGTTAAAATTGAACGCACATTATTGTGTGTTTAATAAAGTTATGTTTGGTTCTTCTCACACTCTGCCCCAGTTCCTCAGAGGTGATAAATGACAGAGAAGGATAGATTTCCGCCGTTAAAAGCTCACTGGCCGATCGATCAAAAGAAAGTGGATCTTGGCAGACGCAGAGGTGGGAAGGATCAGGCTGGGTTTAGTCTCTGACAGCCGACTCCCCTGGCCCTCCTGCCCCGTCTCAGAGGGGATGAATGGGCTCTCTGTTCCCCGCTGCCTCGTGGAGCTGATCAGCTGCAGGTGGCACTTTGCAGACGCCCCCCCGTTTTGGTCAGAGCACGACGGAGCGGCGGACTTACGGATCCGGGTCGGGGGAATGGAACCCTCCCGGCAAATGCACTCCATCGGTGTTCGGGTCCCTCCCGGTGCGCGTAGGGCCCGGCGAACGCTGCCCGGATGTCGTCCATACCGTACACACACACGGCGTAGCCTCGGAACACATTACTGTGGGGAAATCGGCAAACTGTAAACACTTGACTGCACGCGATGTCTGTGCAAAAACATGTGTGGTTTGAAACGACGGGCAGCCTCTGGGCGTAAACAGCATCTGTTGTTTACAGAGGTCAGGGGCTGCGAGCGGGCATTCAGCACCCGTGACCTTTGACCTCTGTATGTGTCTGATAGTCGATGACAGAACTGACAGACACACTTAAACCCTCCCATGAATCTGTGCTGTCCAAGGTGACAATTATATATCCACTTTGCTGTTTGCACTCTCTGCCCCCCCCGGTTGACAGCAAACTGCCAGCATGGCCTCCTCAAGCTGTGGAATTTACCTGCACAGTCAGCAGAACATGCCAGACTGGTTATTACAAACAAATCATTTTTAGAGTTTTGACAGCAGCCAAATCATACATTTACTGCTTGAAACAATTTTAAGAAATGCAAAATTTGGACACCATGACATATTTGCAATAAAAATACAAATAGATGGAAAGACACCAAAATTTTCCCCACAAGCAGGGATTAAATAGGTTCTGCTGCTCATGGACGCTGATTAAAAGTGTCATTTAAATAGCATTTCTGTCACTGAGCAGATGCTTCAGCCCTAGAATGAGGCAGAAAGCTAAATCAACACATCAAAAAAAAAAAAACCCTAAATAAACAAACAAACAAACAAACAAACAAACAAACAAACAAACAAACAAACTCCTGACCTTGTTGTGCTGAAGAGGCCAAATATCTCTGGGTCCTTTTCATCCTTCTTCTTTAGCACAAAAATATCCTCTGGAACACATGCGATGTTCATCATATTCCCAGGACACGTTCACATTCTCACAGTGCATCAAAAATCACACTTATAAGTATTATGTTTTTCCCCCCCAACACTTGCTTCCGTCAATTAGTCAGTCAATCAATCGTAATTTTGAAGTACAGTCATCCCTCAACTCGCGTGGACTCGTAAAACACGTTAGGATGCAGTTTGATTACTAATTCCAGGACTCAAATTACCTGCCAATCTGCTCCATAAGATGGGCTCCAGCCAGGAAATTCAGCCAAAAAACAAAACAAAATCAAAGCTATCTCCTATATGTGGTGATCTCTATTCCATACAGGTGAGTACGGTAAAGATGCAAGTCATCGCTGACCGAAAGAAGAGTTCTAGGGGTTTAGCTGGAGCAAGAAGGCTGTATATATGTCTGGCTGTAAGTAAGAGGGTTTATGTTGCAGTGTTGGACAACGTGCCGTTTCTCGCCATTCCAGCGACATGTAAATGGAGGGTTAACTGCACCGTACAGTATTTTCTGAATGCAGAATCAACAGGGGGGATGCAGGAGGTGCAAGCAGAGTAAACACGAAGCCCGCAGCGTGTGGGTATTTACCCAGCTCATCAAAGTGCGTATCAATCCCGTTGGGTCCTGGGACCGAGCAGACCAAACGCGTCTTGAGGAAGGAGCTCCACTTGTTGATCAACATCCTCTGACCGCCGACGTCATTCTGAGGACCAAAAACAGAAGAAGAAAGAACTTTCCCAGACAAAAACACATTACAGCCCAACTCAAAACTACTTTGGTACAATTATCCACGCTCTCCAGTTTGATTTATAATGATGCAATGACTCGGCCGTTCTTACAACACAGACTCTCCCAATCCTGGCGTAAACCGCATTATTGCCACTTTCGGCATCCAGAGCTTTCTCGGTGAAGAAAATGTACACTTTATCATCGTCCTGGTCGTCGTTGTCCGGAATAACCGCGGTTCCAACAAACTTTGGCTCTGCAAAACAACAAATACGTAAAGAGAAAAAAGCGAGATGGTGACATCAGTCCCGTTGAAGCAGAACTTAAACAAAGTGAAAGCTATATTTAGTCGTAAGTGAAAGAGGCAGCGCGGAGGCACAGATGAATCCTTCTGATTTATTAAAAGAGAAGCTGGGACAAAGCTTTCGCCACGTGGAGGTGGACGTGCTTTACTTGAGCAGATGCAGAACTGTACCCTTGAGATGAAAATGAAAGGAAATGTGTGAAAATATGATGAATGGGAGCGAAGGAATAATGACTTTTCACAGCATCGACAGCTTCGGGCCAGGCTGCAGCCGCCAGACAGTGCTTGCGGAACTCCCACGACACGGCAATTCACCCTGTGCTCGTGACGCAACTGCACTAGTGTCTCACTCATCCCAGAGGGTCTCCTGCCGCGTGTGGCAATGAACCATGGGCGCCAATGAGACGCTGGAGACGTCGCTCCTACAGGGCTCTTGAATTTGGAGGGTAGCTGGAGTTCTCTTTAAAGAAGCCCACCTGCCGACAGCTAAAATGATATTTCCATCGCTCTACAAAACTGATGGACCTCCTGTAGATGCTGACAATGAAGACAATACTAAAGGATTAAGAAACACATCGTCGCACCAGGATTTTCAAATGAAAGTAATAAAAAGCATCTCATAGCTACGCACAAAAAAAAAAAAAAAAAAAGCAGCCAGAGGCCTAGTGAAGGAGGCAAGACCGGAAAGGGCCGCTTTTAAATCACGATGCAGCCCAGACATCATTACTGACACTTTGACAATGGAGACGGACGCAAAACCACGGCAACCGAATGGCTGCAGCGACACTGGCCTGCAGCTGCAGTGTCAGGATCACTCACCGTTCAGCTGCTGCCTGTCGTCCCTCTCGGTCCTCGTGTAGCTGCTGTTGCCCAGGCGACACAGAGCGCCGTCATTCTGCCAGTAGTCTGTGTACAATCCAATATACAGCTCTCCCCCTGAAACACATAAAACAAAGAAGAAAACCCAAGAAATCGGCTCAGTTCTGAAATCCAGTTGTCGTCTGGCATATAATCCCGGCAGTAACTCACGTTGGAAAGGGCAACGAGCGACACGGAGAGCTTAAAATGAACCTATTGTACACGTGAGTAAATTTTTTTCAATTCCTTCAAATTGCTTAGCATACAAATAAAGGTGACAGGTGAATAGATAAAGTAATAATGATGTGCACCCGTGGCATATGATTTAAAGCAATTTTAGTATTTAAGCAAGTATTTATAAAACACATCAACATTTAAAAAAAAATTTAACTAGCGCCAATGTTACCACAAGGGGGCAGTTTATGACTAATAGAGAAATTCCGGGTGCCTGAAGGGAGGTAACATTTTACGTTGAGCGGTTCTTCTTTGTTTATTAAAACTTTTTAACGAAAACTTTTTCCAGCATCTTTTTCTTTTGCTGTGGAGAAAACGTCACAGCGTCAAAGCAATGCACTGTACATCCGAGAAGCAACACGAGCGCAATATAACGTTGGCGCGAAACAAGCAGACAAACTGAACCGAGCGCATGAAGAATCAGTGATAAGTACTTGAAAGTGTGGAGACGCAGGAGCTGTTGGGGTCAAAGGGGCTCCTTCCCCGTCCGTTCTCAACGTGAGCAGCTTCCAGTCTGAACAGTCTGTCCTGAGAAGAAGACAGACATTTTTTTTTTCTTGGTTTGACAAATTAAAACAGAGCAGTAAATTCCAAGTTTTTTTTTTTTTGAATCGGTTGTCAGCAATGAAATCGTGTGGTTCGCTCCTATTAACACGTTAAATTTCCTGAAAGTAAACAAATGAGAGTTCAGGTTGCGGAAACACCCACCTGCTGTATCCCTCAAGCTGTTCGAGTCAGGCATAATTTACCAGTTCAAAATGGACTGTTTTTGTTATGCAGCATGTGCAACTGTGAAAAATATGCAGGTATGAGAGGAAATGAAAGACCACTGTTTTCCTTGGCATTACATTCCTGAAACCAGACACACACTCCTGTGGCATAAAACACCCTCAAAATTTGAGCCATTTCATTTGTATTCTCTAGAACAAAAATTCTGTACGGTAGTACTTTTAGCATCAAATATGCATCAAGCATCTTCCCCCTTACAAAGCCTCCCGCAACACAATTTTATTTCTACAGGCGTACTATAAAATAGCATCCAGTTGGAAACTCGAGACATTCAGAGAAGGTCGGCCTAAATGGACATTTTTATTTAAAACATTACCACGTGGCCCTTTACGTAAAACAAAAGAAAGTTTAAGTTTTGCACCTCATGTCAGGAAGAATTTAGTCTTCAATTATCGTGGTAAGAGGGCTCAGATGAGCACAGGCAATGGCCTCTTATCTGGCCAGAGTGGATAAGAAGTGGACAGTAGTTTGTTGATGTTTGACGGTCCACACCTGGCCTCGGTAGGTGGTAAAGTGGGCAACGGTCTGTTTGATGTGAAACAGTGAGAAATTGGCTGCAATGACCATAAGGTATGTCCTGCTCGCCGACAGTCTGTCTGTGCCTTTATCCCATCTCCCTGCTGAAAGAGGGCTGTAGGATCAGCAGCCATCTGATCTGTGTTTGAGGTTGGCTCCCCTTTGCTTCCCTGGCTCTCAGACGAGGTTTATGAAAAACTTATAAAGCAACTTATCCATCTGTTATGTTTAGTTTATGTAGTGGGTTATACTTTTGGTTATGTAGTGAGAATTGATTATGAGAAGCCAAAAAAAAAAAAAAAAAATTAAAACCCACATTTAATAGGCCCATTTAAAAGTGCCTGTGAGGTACAGTACAAACAAAAAGACTGAGCACAGTTTCAAGAAACTGACTTTTTTTATTATACATTTCAGACAACATGTCTTCCTAGACTGCCGGACACTTGTACGTTGCTTTACTTTGCCCAAACTTTTGCCTGGTGCTATAAAATACACTTTCTTTGGATATAAAAGTGGATATAGCACCACTTTAACATTTAGCATTTTTGCCTGGATTTTCTGTGGATTTCACTTTCACTGATGTGCTCAGTCTATAATAAATGTCGCAGCAACTCAGTACTGTCTATTTTATACATTTAATATTGTTTTACATCTCTTGGGGGTTGGGGGGAACTGACTACCGATTAAAGATATAAAAATAACCTTGACCACCGAAATTGAACTGTGCACCAGCGATTATGGGAGGAAATTCTTCGCTCAGCAGCTTTTCACTTGGGCTGAAGTCTCCCGGAAAGCCAGCGACTGTTGTTTTCCCTTCTCTGGCACCCGCTGCAATTTCTCGGCTTGATAAAAAAAAACTAAAGTAAACTGCCTCACTCCCTCGGGAAGCACAAACAGAGGTAAAAGTGTGTGCGGTGCTTTGGAGTTTGCACAAGAAATGAGGGTTTGCTGCAAGCAGCCAATCCCACAGGACCCCCCGGGAAGATGGGGAAGTTGAACATTTATCTGTTTATTCATGTATTTATTTGAATATAATTCTGTGAAACAGCGCAGCAGAAAATTGCTCAACAGGAACTGAACAAAAACGTTCTTGAAATATTGAGAAAGCGATTTTTTCACGGCAAACCCCTGAAAAATCTGCGAAAAACCCCATTCATCCTGCCACAGATGCTTTCAAATAAGTTTCAAAGAAGGATGGCAAGTCCAGGCCAAACCAGTAGCAATTTTCAAATTGCACTAGAACGGCTGTTTTAAATAAGCTGCTGCTTTATATGCACTGAACAAGCCCTGCTGCCTTTTTTTTTTTAAAAAAGCTGGTATTGTTGTGAAACTTTTGAGTCTTTCCCAGCGAGTCACCTTAAAAAGGTTAAGATGCTAGTGAAGAAGAAAGACACTTTTTCCCCCACCATTATAGTGAAAAAACATTTGGAATATAAAAGAATATGAATTTATTCTTACTTTTACTTATCCGACATCTTGGTCCAAAGTTAATTACACGTTTTGTTTATATGCTCAGCTACTTGCTTTTTTACCCATTTACCCGACGGGATTTTTTTTTTTTTTTTTTTACTGGAGCAATTTGGGGTTAGTATCCCGATTCAAGGTATTACTGTTAGAGCAGGGCGGGATTTTAACCAGAGTTTTCCCATTTCGAAGGGAATGGTTTTGATCATTGTGCTACCCTATAACAGTAAGCGTAAAAATTATTAAATGCATGTTATCAGGCTCTTCTTTTGTAAAACTGAAAGGTTACACAGAGCTGTTCATGTAGCCTTAATGAAGTCTTTTCTTCAGACTGGTTCCTCTATATTTCTTCAGACAAAGGTACCCGATCTAGAAATAAACCCGGTGAAGATCAGCAATACTCACCTCTGCTCCCCGCCCTACACGGACCAAGGCACACATGGGGTCGAATGCTCCTGTACCGCAAGCTAGCAAGTGGGTCTTGTTGTAATGGTGAAGGACCTTGATGTAATTTGCACACTCGGCCTGGCAAAAATGGGAAGAATATAAATAGTTTTGCGTGAGCGATCCATATCGTTTTGCGCGTGCGCGCGCACACACACACACACACACACACACACACACACACAACCTACCACTTCTCTGCCTTTCATTAGACATTCCTCCACTTGCGTGCTGGTGCTGGGCCAAAATACCTGCAAAGTAGTCATATAAATGTAGTTGCTTAGAGCTGAACTAAGATTACCTTGCAGACAGTGCTCTCCTTTGAAGGAAAGACTTTAAACACTTGTGCTAGAACAAAAGTGGCAGGTGGCCCTGCCCCCCCCCCTTTGACACGAGAACCTGAACATCCTCATTCAAGCTGCCATCTACCATCCACAAACATCCTCATCCTCGCCGCTACATCTCAAATGACAAGTAAACATAGAATATGAGTGGTTTAGATATAAACTTTCTTAGTATTACATTAAGCTTATCACATACTTATCATACACCTTTAGGTGGGGCTAATGTCCACAACAAATACAATATTTCTGACTCCCAGTAAAACAATAATCAAATGGAGTTTTCCCCTCATAATAAAATGCAGTAAGGCACAGAGTAAATTTCCGTGACACTCATTCAATCCTATTTAAACCAGAACTCATCCAAAACAAGTAATGCAGTTTAACTGAATCTACACCTTTTCTATACAAAAAAAAATAAAAATGTGATCTGCATATTATATAATGACACCACCCCCCCCCCCCCCCCAAAACCAAAAAA
>UFQX01000993.1:119654-140098 GCA_900497675.1 Arapaima gigas
AAAAAAAAAAAAAAAAAAAAAAAAAAAACCCTCCCGAAAGTTGTATCAAGGTACAGTTGGCAGACAGTGGTCATAAGTACTCCAAACCAAAGGACTTTGTCAATGGAACATATGAAAATGCTTTGTGCAAGACAGCTGATCAATAACCCCCATTTTAATTATTACCCGTTTCACAAGGTGTGCAAAACATGCCGGCCAAATAAATAAAACTGGAGTGATTTTGTACAGTTATGTGCGTCCTGTGTAAACATTTCAATTCATTTCTAATCTGGCTTCTTCTCATAGTGACACAGAGCTGAACAGCAGATCACGATGACAGAATAGGCACACGGAGAACGTTATTCTGTTTTACTACCAAAATACCTGTTGGAGACCCATTTTGAATTCCAAGCCCCAAAGTTCAAGATGTGGCCGTTCAATAGCAGCCTTTAATGCCATGGATGCGAACACCTCTAAAGGTGGAAGATGGAGAAAACTACTAAAATTTTGTGCAAAAGTGCCCCATTTATGACTGCTTCCTTATTTGTTACATACATACATACATACAGACTTAGACGGTTGCTGGTCAGACTCAGCGGAAACAGGGGTTCCGCAGTGCTGGGTGCCCTTATCGGGGGTAGACCTATACGGCACCTGATCACACGTGACCGATAAGAAGAAAACTCAGTTCGCTCTCAGACAACAGCGACAGCACAAGCAGTCGCTTTTTTCAAGGCCTTTGAAATCCAAACATACAAATAAATAACTATACAAGAATATGTACATAATATAGATCATACACAATAAAGAATATACCCATTATAGATAAGATTATACCAAGTTAATATTGCAGATATAAGGCGTTATGTATAACATCATGCATTTGTTAGGTTTTTCTGAAGCAGGTCAATTTGAAGACTATGCAGTGAGACACGTGCATTCTGGGCGAGATGGATCCCACCTACCTTTGTGGGACAGCCTCAACCTGGGATAGCTGTTCTTGGAGGCGGGTGCCGAGCCCCACAGCACGGCCGACAACGCCAGCATACGGAGCGCCATCCCAGTCCTGCACGTTTCCAGTCGTCCTCTGGATCCCGAGGTGAGGACGGTTCGGCTCATTTGCACCGAGTGGGGGGGGGGTGGGTGGGCGTGTCAGTAGGAGAGAAATTGCCAATCCTTCTGCCAGCCAGATTGTTCCTGGGGTGATTCAGCTGCTAGAAGTTAGTGTTGGTCCTGTTGAACTGCACCCGCCCCACACATCACACACCCCCACCCATTAAAAAAAAAGTCGCTTGGCTCAGTTCTTCTGAGGAGAAGGGATATTCCACGCCCCCTGGCTCCCTACAGTCCTCTGTGTGCTTCTCAGCTAGTGGCAGGAGCAGGACAGCGGGTGTGTGTGGTGGTGTTGGGGGGGGCTCGTGCTTCACCTTTGACCCCCAAGGGTAATGGGAGCAGTCCACCACAGCCCCCCTCCTGGCTCGGCTCCATGTGCCACAGGGTGCCCCCCCCCTCCTCGCCTCACCCAGCACTTCGTTTTTTTTTTTTTTTTTTGCTGTCCCATATTCCTTAGCTTTGGGAGACGAGACCTTAACCGCTGCTGTCTGCGTCCCAATTGCACACGCCCACAGCTGCCTCTCACTGCAGCCCCAAGCTTCTCGGTGTCCAGCCTGGTCACAGGAGCAAGAATGGAAACATCTCCTCTGCCTAATAACAGTGCACATTTCTGGATCATATTACGCGTTGCTCTCAGCAGAAATACCAAAATTCTATATAAATGTCACTAGTTCATCCCTTCAAATCCACTTGAACCGCAGTGAAGAGAAATCAAGTATACTTGTGAAAGTAGGGGCTAAATCAAGAGGGCAGGAATAAAAATATGTAGAACATAGACTCTATGACACCAACCTTGCCGCAGAATAGAGGATTTAGAGCTCAGGAATCAGCAGAGGCACCATATAGAGACACTTTCCTGTTTGATGACACTGGGGGGAGGGGGTCCGCCAGTGTCCCATACGCTTCCACTTATCACTCAAAGATCACCCCACATACGGTTTCTCTCAAGACGGCGCGCCATTCCCTCGTTTCCAGTTCGTCTTGCTCTGAGAGGACAGAATGTGGAAAACAGTGGTTCTCGCTGCAGTGAGATTTCCTCAAAAACGGTCCATCGCGATTTTTGCTCGGAAACGTTTTTTACAATTAAGCACATCACTGCCGCTTACGTGTCCAAGAACAACCGTTATGCACGAGATTCGTTTTGTTACACGGAAAGCAAAGAAAACGGTGACGGTGCGATCTCACTAACTGGGCCTTTTTATTTTGCGAGGATTTGATGAAATGTTTTCCACTAAACGAACGTACAGGCACCGTTTTGTCTCACGTGTTGGATCGCAGTCACGCAACGTTCGTTCCTTTGGTAGATGGTCTGATCATAACCGAAACAACAGCCCCGATAAATCAACTTTATCAGAGAAATACGACAGGCTTTCTAGGCAAGACTGCAATAATGAATTCCGTACTTTAGAGTTTCGTTCTTTCTAGCAGCTCAGCTGTTTACATTGGACACGGAGACAAAGAGCACTTCTCTACATAGGAATACGAGTTGGTCGACATGGTTGTTCACGGGTTACGATATAATGTTTACGATATACGTGTTTGTCAATGTTAATCTACTTTATTTTGCTTAATACTGAAATGTCAAAGTCGTCAAATTATAACTCAATGTATGGCCTCTTGTACTTGACCGTGACTAGAAAAAGGAAACAGAATCCAATCACATCAGGGAAGGGGGGGCTCCCCCCCCAGGGGTTTCAAGCAGAGCTCAGGTAATGTTCTTGTAAATGACTGCAGTGCTTTCGGTCCTTCTGTTCAGCGCACGAAGCCGCCGGCTGAGTTATTTACACCTGCGCCCCGATACCCCAAACCCATCAGCCAGGATCGCACCCGCCGTCGGGGTTTATTAACCTTTCAAATGTCATTTTACGCACCATAGTGGAACCTTTCCCTTCTGCCTCCCCATCCAGTTTTCCTTCATCAGCCTCACCATGGTGGAGCTGTACATGACCTGCAGAGAAGACAGCATGTATGTTTATATACAATAAACCTTCGGTATCTGAACTCTGTAGTCAAATTTTCAGTTTTTAAAACAGGGGACAGGCACTAGCTATCAAAAAAATTCAGGATCTGACGCTCTTTCAGGGAGTTTGGACATCGAGGGATTACCGTTTCTGATGCTTTCCTCCAAGGAAACTAGCCACTTTGACAGCTCAGTAATTTTTATGGGAACAATTCAAGCTACGTACCTTCCTGAGGGGCACGACAACAGGAGGGGCATTTTGAAATTTTGGTCCTTTGAGTGCAAAACACGGCAGCTCTAACCGATATGCCACCGGCTGGCGCTCGAGTTTGTCGCACTGAGCTGGATCGTATCGTACGGCAGCTTCTCAACGCCCAGCGTTTCTGAAGAACAAGCCTCTTCCAGATGAAGACTCCTAGAGTTATGGAAGTCAACCATCAGCAGGGCACAACTGCCTACGACAACATTACTACTGAGAGGCCAACGGGAGAGCAGAGGCCTGACATCCCCGAAGGACCCTGTCATAAATACATCATACGGTGCTGGAAAACAGTTCATTGAGAGGGACCCCACAGAAAGGGACAGCAGGTGACATATCATCTCACCCCGATTTAGGAAAAACATACGACTGCTGTCACGGCAGAGTTTAGAGTAAGAAATCAACTCCAAACACACTTTTCTCTGAAGCAAAGTGGTGTGCTGGAAAAACACGTTTAGACACCTGATCTGTTGTAACCGACTTGCTGCTTTATGCCACATTTCAGCTGCGGAATCAGGGGATAAGAAACACAGAGGGAGGAGGGAGGGAAAACACACTGTGCGAAGTGACGAGAAGGTGCTGACGCCCACATCACCTGGACTGTTCTGGAAAACACCGCGTCTGAGTAGAAGACAGTCGTGGTGGGTTTGAAGCACAGAATGTGACGGACAAATAGATAAATAAAATCCCGCGTCGACTCAAATATAAATTCATCTTCCGTTTTTTCCTCCGCACTTTCGCCGATCAAAAGTTCACTTCCTCAGCGCTTGGCAAGTCGAACTGTACACGCAGCCGGACATTTTAGACACAAAACCGGTACGACGCGATTAGTTTCACTTGGAGAAAAATCGTACAATTCACATCAGCTTTCCATTCCAGACATACCGTATCCCCCCCCCCCGGTTGAGATGTTAGGTGAACCATGATGCCCGATATGGATTTTCGCTGCTGTTCTTTTTCTTGCTTTCTTGTGTTTCCGAGTAAAGAGGCAGCCGTGACTATATAATGAGTGTCACTTACTAAAAAGGAACCATGTGTGGAACCAACGCAGCGGCAGGGGTGTCGGAGCTCACGTGCGATCCCCCCGACCGTCTCGACATGACACGCCACGCCACGCGTGTTTATTCTGGCTTATTTCTTAGCGGATTAGCGGACGGCAAAAGTAACCGCCATTTGGTTCTTTTAAACGCCTTTGCTTTAGGTAGATTTTTATCTGCTCACACAAGGTCATCTGCGTGTTATACTAGTCCATGTTTTGTGTAACTTGAGGCGCAAAGAGGTAAAAACGTGCCTCGTGAGCGCGCAGCATCCTCACCCCTCACAGGTGTGTTCCTCAAGGAAAGCGGAGGTCGCGCCTGGATGACGTCACGGATGCCCTTCGCGTCTCCTGTGCGAGTCCTTCTAAACAGCCAATGTTGGTCGTCACACTGAGCGCAGACGTGTTTCTGGAAAGTTCTCCAGCCCTCTTACGGAGGGTGAGAGCACTTATGGAACAAAGGTGTGTGCACAAAGGATACGTGCCTGTCAAAATTATCCCCCTAAATCGGGGGTTTAACCTGATCTGAACCGCAGTGCAACACCAAGGGGGTCTTTGATGTTCCCCTGAACTTTGGAGAGCTTTGCCTTCAAATTTCGGCGGAGATGCTTCTCTCCCACTGACAATGTCAACGTGTGTGGAGAAAAGCAGTGAGAAGTGTCGCTTATATCTTTCACCGAAGCAAGAAACCAAATGACCCGGCAAAAGGCCTCGGTCCGATTTGCGATCCTGGATATAAATACATAAATTGGAAAATTAGTAAAAAAAAAAAAAAAAAATCCACACACAAAGAAAAAAACATTTTTTTTCAGAATTCCTTCATTGTACAGCGCTGCAATTCAGCCGAGTGAAGCGAAATGTTTGTAATAAAGTGTAGTAATGTCCTGCAGTCGGCCTGAGAGAAAAAAGCCCCTCGATTGTTTCCGACGCTGTTAACAATCAAACGTTTTTTCTCAGTTACTCCCGCAGCCTTTGACCTTCAGAGAACATTGTGGGTCACGTTAAAACAGCACCAAACCACGTGAACGCGAAGACTACGCTCACAATGGCGGGACTGACTGGTCCGACTAACTGGCGTTTCTGCGATTATTCGCACGGTTTGACCATCTTTACACGAAAGCCGCATTACTGACCTTACAGACGTAGAATACCTAAAACGGGAAGTGCTACATTTAGAAAAAGAAGCGAAAAAGAGATTGACCGAACGTATACAAATGTCATGCTCAGCTGCTGCTCTTTATGTTGAATTTAAGCACCAAGACATCAAACCCACGTTTGATCTTAATGAGATGTTTCCCTGTCCAACACCTATAAACCTCCTGCAGCGCAAACTCTTCATCTGTGCTTCTGGTGACGTTCCGTTCCTTCTTTTCACAGCTCTCCTGTATGTATATTCCTATGGTCTCAGGCGATTCCCTTCCGGATTAATGACTGTGTTTATTTCTCTGTCTGTCTGTTTGTTTGTTTGTATCTGCAGAACTATCCATCTATCACTGTCCAGCAGAAGTACCTTCACACCGGCCGGTCAGTGAGCAGCCGCTGGCGTAATGTGGAGTAGCGTCAACCCCCGTTCACCTTCGTTCCTGTGTTACTCGTTTGGAAAAAGTATTAAAAATCAGAAAGTACAACATGCAGGAAAAGTTTTCCCCATTGCCATGGCTGCTGTGCAGGCCAGGGTCTGAAGGAGAACTTCATAAAGCCAGTGAGGGTCTTATAAGGACAGACGTCATGCTGAGGCTCAGCTACAGAGAGAGGCGAGCCTCTTATTTGAAGTAGCTTGGCGGGCTACTTAAGGGAGCCCGAGGTATTCAGAAGACGCCAGCTCCACAAGGTACCTGTGTCCCTGCTGGTTCTTCCTGAGGATGTTGTGAAGACAATTTCATCTGTACTCCCATTAACCTTCACTGATAACCTCCAATCCATTCCATCCAGGCCTTAAATTCCACAGATGCATTCCACACCCCCTCACTTCGTACATTTTCTAAAAATTGTTAAAATGCATCGTTTTCTTAGCCTTCAAAATCTTAGACCTCCAACTTGTCACAATGACAAAAAAAAACCAACATGGAAAAAAATAAAATAACTTTGCAAAGGAGAAATATTTAATATTAACAGTAGAAGATGAGCAACGATAAGGATCCATCAGAATTGTGCAGCAACTCCTTGTTTATTCCTTTATGCCATTTTTTTTTTTTAAACGTCACCAACCGTCGATCTGTGGTGCCCAGCGGAGAGGTTTGCAGTGATGTTTCGTCAACCTCTGTTTACTCGCAGATCAGACAGCGAGAGGGGTGACCCATGACCCCCGGGGTGGGCAGCCCGGAGAGCGGCAGTCGGTGGGAAGGAGACAATGGTGGTGTCTAGAGCTGCTGACACAAGGATTAGGCCGTGTCAGAGGTGCCGGCGAATTTGTTCACGTCTGACCCCGACTCTTCCCCGACGTCACGCATCAAAGGGGGGCCCAGAGAGAAGAGACCCTCGTTGCACAAAATACCTCGGGCCCTTACAGCCGTTTTCACCCTGACAGACGTTGCAGCAGTTCTGCGCCGCTTGAAAACCCAGATAATCCTCCAAACACAAGGAACGTTCTACAATTTACTCTGTCGCCCTTCAGCCATCTATTTTAATTATGAACAAGGGCGTGGAATGAAACCGTCTATACAAAAATTCCGGCACATTCCACATGGCGGCGGATGTTCTGTCGAAGGAGATGCCGAACAGCGACCCTGGAGACCTGTGGCAAACAGAGAAGCCCCACGTCCTTAAAATCAAGGCTCAACAACTGATGTTTTTTGACATTTTTTAGAGACAACTTGATTCGCTAAGCACCTCCCAGCAAGAGCAACATCACGTTTAGATGTAACATGTCGAAGAAGACCTGCCTGGTTTCTAGCGTTCGTTTCAGTGCCGACCATAACCTGGTAAGCGCGGTAATGCCGAGGACGGATGGTGTGTCGTGCCTGTCGCCTAGACAACTGTCATCCCGGGGCAGGGGGCGGGGTTGTTACAACCTATCCGGTACTGACAAGTACTAGTAAGAGTTGTCAATGGAGATCTATGCAAATAATGGAGGGGGGGTGTTACATGAGTCCCGGGGAGGACCGTTCCTCTCCAAACGTAGTTCAGTTGTTCCAATGAAATCACCGCAACTGTGAATAATAAACCACCAGAGAAGCACTTTGTCTCACGTCGCTGCAACAATATTCATTATATAGAGGCTGTTTATACATAGTGTTTGAGTAAGTAAATATTTACATGCTTGTACGGTCTATTTGTAAAAATTAGGATGGAGTCTGACAGTTTAGTTGCAAATGGGACTTGATAGATGTGACTGGCTGAGATGGGGCAAGAAGTACAGTGTGAAGCATGAAGAAGGGAATTGGTTTTATTAGAAAGGAGACCACCAGCTGTGATGTCATAAGAAGATCAGTCTCACGCTGTGTATATGTATATATACCTCTCGGCCTCACAGCCGCCCAGCCGCAATTACCCTCATTTACCACGTTTGACGGTACAACCCTCGGAAGGATTCCAGCAGCCAGCCTCAATCCTTAATCCTGTCAGCTGAGGAGAGCATGTTTTTTTTTTTTTTTTTTGCTGACATTAATGTACTGTAAGGCCAAACAATCATTCGGAGGGCAGTGAACGCACAACCCGCCGGTCCCAAGGGAGACAAGCAGCCGGGCTGACCTTTGACCCCCACCGACTGCCGAGCTCTTCTGCGGCAGCGCTATCGCTAACAAACGCGGGCCTGTTCTTGGTCTCGCCACACGGCTTCACCGCTACCCCCCTCCCCGACCCCCGCTGACAGCAGCCCTGTATAGCTGGACCGAGAGAAAGGCAATTCGCAATTCGAAAGCCCGGGTGAACTGCGGCCAGAAGACTCTCCCGTCTGGACCCTGGCAGGGACGAGAAACACTTCACTGGTTCTTAGCACTCGAGAGAGTGGCCCGCGGGGGCTAGACTTGCCAGCGGTGCGACACGGCAGCCCGCTGTGCGCTCCTGGGCAAACACGCGGACCCTCCAGCATCCAATGCGAAGCGAAGGAGGTCAGGATGTTGAGTCAGTGCATAAGTAAACACTTAATAACAGCCGGTGCCAAAGCTAACAGCAAACCGCCAACTTACTGACGGCGAGAATACGGCCTTCTTGTTCAATTTCATTCAGAAGGTCCTCGGCCTCCAACACGGAAGCCCCGCGGGAGATAAAACAAGCATTACCTCATTTTAGCGTGTTGCTCTCGTGTATCAGTGACAACATCCCTGTTTATTACAGGCCTTGTCATCCTTTTTTGTTCCCCACCAGGCTGACAAACTCAGACGACCAGAGGGTTCCCATTTTCTGCTGCTGTGAGAGGGAGAAGTGAATAAGTATAACAAGGAGAATTAAAAATAAAGAACTGTTACCACGCCGACATTAGGCGATGCTGAAACTACCTGGACAATCTGTGGTAACCCAGACGTTCCGGGCTCTAAGAAAACACCGCTGGACTCTGGAGAAAAAAGACACACATATATAAAGTGTTTACAAGCAATACTCCACAGCCCCCCCCCCCCCCCCCCCCCCCCCCCCCCCCCCCCACAAATACGCTACTGACACACTGAAAAGCCGAAATGACAGCGGGGGGGGTCGGTGCGCATCCGAAGGTGGAGACTTCTTTGACACGTGAAAGTGGTGCTCTGCAGTGTTCAATAAGGCCTGGTCAAGACTCAAGATCGTGGCTTCTCAACCTGGTCTTTCACAGGAGAGGCTTCTGTCGTGCAGCAAAGGCTCCTTTTATAAAAATTCACTTATGAGCAGGTGGACATTTGCACAGTGAAGCATCAATTAAGAGACAGGCAGAGATTTCAATTCAAAATACGAGTTTTGGTGGCGCTGGAGAGCGAACTAGCCCCCCCTCCCCCAACCTGGGGCCTGGCATCTCCCCGGCATCTCTGTTGTGCCTACAAACAAGCATCTCTCAGATCCTTCTTATGCCCCCGTTGTCCACGGGATGAGGACGTCTCCCCTTGAAACAAGAAATCGAGCAAACAGATCAGTCCTGCCCACAGTTGGACCTGACCTGCGAGCTCCAAAGACCGCAGCGAAGCCCAGAAGACAGCAGCCATGACTCCTCCCGTCCCACAAACCAGTGTAAATGTCGCTTAAAATTCAACGCTGACAAACTGAGCCGATTCTCCCGAATGGCAGTATCTTTACAAACGGACCTGGGTGACTTGGGTTACTTCAAACACAGCCGATGCCTGAGAAAAAGCTGAGCAGAGAGGGTTTACAAGTAGCACAAATGGCTATAAAAGTACCTCTGGATGGGACAGCAGTGAATGAAACAAACAAATATAATAAAAACAGCCTAAAAAAGAAAATATAATATCCATTTCTACTGTTAGAACATATAAGAAGCCAGTGCTGTGGAACCTGTGCAGTACAGCGGTTGGCTGTTCTCGGTCTGTTTAAATGTTCACAGGTAACATCTTTCACGGACTCAGCAGCAGGTATGAAATGAACGGTTTCTATACGAACCTGGGTGAAAATTTCAGCCGTACTGCCCTCTAGTGGCCAAACCTGTGAAACTCACGAAAACCCTTCAGTCCAGCATGAGGTGAGAAGGTGCGTTTACTCCATTACTCACCCCATCCATCCACTGTCCTTAACCGCTTGTACTGGTTGGGGGAGCGCAATCGGGAGTCCTCCCACAGTCCAAAGTCATGTGTTTCAGGTGAATCGACAAGCTTAAAGTGCCGTTACCTGGTTTGCGTGTTACGCTCCTCCTCCTCCAGACGGGAGTCCAGTGTATCTAACATTACGTCACCTGGGAAGAAGTTAACTAAATACTAGCTACTAGTAACCATACAGTGTTTTGCAAAAGATTCCCTGAAAATCCAGCGCTGTTTGGATTCCAAATTCCAAAAATATGCATATTTTTCCAGCGGTTTTTTTATTGTGAACCATCAGCAGCTTTTTTTTCAACTGTCGTACTTGAGTTAGTTTTGACCTGAGAGTTTTTTTAAAAACTTTTACTCAAGTAAATTTTTGGACAAGTAATTTTACTGTTAATTGATTAATTATCTGGTTTGGCTTCTGAACCCACCTATGGTAGCAGTTAAGGATAAAGACTTGAATTCTGATCCCACCACAGCTGTATTGCCTTTGAGCAACATGTTTATCCTCAGCTGCTCCAGCACATTATAAAATGGTGTAAACAACTGCAGATCACGCTGGATTTAGGCTTAAGCTAAATCAAAAATGTAGAAGATAACATATATTCATTTGTGACATGGTGGTTTTTGAGCTGCTGGCTTGTAGTCAAAGTATAAAAGTCGAATCCCTGCCTACGAAGCCCTTCGTCGAGGTTCTTGCCCTGAACTGCCTCAGTAAAATTTACCTGAACAGGTAAATAATAGTGAGAAGCTAAGGACACAAACCTGGCACTGGAAGTTGCTGCGAACTGACATGATGATGAATGAATGTGGCCCCCCACGGAGCACAACAGAATGTAACTTGAAATGGTCTAGCCTTTGCAATTTGTCAAGCTGAGGATACCTTTCAAGGTTATTATTATTATTATTATTATTACTATTATTATTATTATCTATCATTTATAATGTATTTATTTAGCCGACACTCTCCTCCAAACATACAACATACAACCCGTGCGGGTACAACTAAGATTGGAAACCTTGGAAGAGCCCCAGTGAGCCTCAGCGTCGGAGTAAAACTCCGTGCAGTCAAACACGGTCCGGTGAGCGGGGACACGGCCAGCAGATGGCGCCCGTGCGCCACAGACGCTGAACGTTTGGGCAACTTGGAACAAAAAGTATCAATAATTTATAAACAGGAGCTATTAATGAGAACCTTTACAGATCCACACCTGTCATCTTATATGATGGGGATGTGGGGGGCAGAGTTTAGTTTCATGATGAAATATAATAATAATAATAATAATAATAATAATAACGTCTGGAATATTAGCTACCATGAAAGAGGTGAAGGTTTGAAGGTCATTGGGAAGAACGAGGACCAAAGGTCTTTAGGGGGTTTCTGACCATTTCATTAATCAGTACTCTTGCTAACAGACCCTTTATTAGTGTTAATACTGTAAACTGTGTTTAGGGACCATGTTGATGGACTGGCTCAATAGACTGTGTATGAACTATACAGTAGTGTGCAAAAGTCTTAGGCACCTGTGGGAAAAATGCTATAAAGCAAAGATGTTTCCAAAAACAATGCCATGAATAAACCTTCTAAAAAGTGCAGTAGACAAAAAAACCTCAATCAGATCAATATTTGGTGGGACCACCCTTTGCCTTTAAAACAGCATCAGTTCTCTTATGCGAACTTGCCTGCAGTTTAAGGTGGAGGTTGGTAGGTTCTTCCAAACTGGCCACGGTTCTTCTGCACACTTGGACTGTCTCTGCATGTCCTCCCAGACTGACTTGATCATGTTGAGATGAGGGCTCTGTGGGGACCAGACCATCTGTTGCTCAGGATAGTTGTGTATGACTGAGGTTGGGTGTTTGAGGTCATTCTCAGGCCACAGAATGAATTTGAGACCAATGAGAAACCTCCCTGATGGTAGATAAGAATCTACCTGTACTTCTCAACACACATTCAAGTTGCATGACTAACACTTTTGCACAGTACTGTACATACTGTTAATATACTGTGTTTAATAAATATGTCAACGAACTGTGTCAAAAGACTGTGTAACCTATATAATTCTGTGTTCATGGACTGTGTTGATAAATTGTGTTTAGAAAGTATGTTTATGGGCTGTGTTAGTAAAGGATAAATGGTGTTAAGAAGTGTGCTAAAGGGCTGTGGCCATGAACTGTTTATGAGCTGTGTTAATGGACTATTTCATCATTTTTATGGACTGTGTTTAATATGTTGAAACTTAACTTTCATTCATTCATTATGTTCAGCAAAGGAAACTGTATTATTCCACAGTAGGAAAGGAGGCCACAGAGAAGCTGCTCTGCACAGGCCAGATAAGTTGAGCTTACATGGGATTCGGTGTGTGTGTGTGTGTGTGTGTGTGCGTGTGTGTGCGCGTGTGTGTGTGTGTGTTTGTGTGTGTGTGTCTGTTCTGGGTGCCTCCTGGCCTGTGCTTCCAGGGTAGACTGTGAACCACTGAGATTCTGCTTTGCAGCTACTGAAAATGATCCTCATTACGATGAAGTTGGTTTGTGGGTTCAAGTTCAACCCAGAGCTCTGTCTGTGCGGGGGGTGTGTTTTGTTCTGTGTGTGTGGGCTTCCTCCCACACCGCGAAGACGCCGCTCAGGTGAAGAGTGATTCTAATTTGTCTTAATGTGTGAGCAGACGTGGGTGTGTGAGCGCCAGGGGAGCAGAAACACTCCTCCATTCACAGCCCTTCCGCAGTTAAGATTTACACCTTTTTTTTAAAGGAGTGACGTTTTCTCACCCTTGACAGCAGCGCTCTTATTGTCCGTAAAACGTATGAGAAAGGAACAACCAGCGTTCAGGCACTTTTCCACAATACATAACTTAAAAAAAAATATTTCAAATAAAAGCCCAACTTTAAGATGAGGTACATCAAACATAGCCCCACTTCCCGGTCGCCCGGGTTACCAAGAAACGGTCCAGTCATCGAAGACGGCAGGTTGTAGAAGTAATATTTATTTTAACAACTGAGTACATGCCAGAAGGAATCATTTACAGCAGCAGTTTTCCTTTCATTTTCATCCAGTTGCACAGAGATCACGTTGAGACGCGGCGACGCGGGGGGGGGGGGGGGGGGGGGGGGGGGGGGGGGGGGGGGGGGGGGGGGGGGGGGGGGGGGGGTTAGGCCGGCGGTCAGGCGAAACACGACCAGGCGAGGCGACGGACGCCGGGCTGCGTCGGAACGTTGTTTTATTCAGTGTGGGAGAACACAGTTGTATACAACTGAATTTAAAAAAAAAAACAAAACAAAATTCAAGACATCAAAACCAAGTACCTGGGTATGCCAGTAATTTAGAGGGTACCTTTTCTTAGAAAAAATATCTATGTATAAATATTTATATATGTACACCTTTGAAACAGACTCACATGCCCCATGTGAGGAGCTGCTTGTCACACATCAGGTTAATAGAGAGAAAATTCTATAGAAGGAAGTGAGCCAGTAAAATATCTTTTGCATGCAATCTGCACACAGTCTCTTTTGGACCATGACGTGATTCTTCTTTTTTATATATTTCACAGCTATTTTAATATTACCTTGCAAACAAGAGCAAATCCTGCAAATGGTATTTCAAATACTGGAAATGAAACCTGTCGAAATTAAGCTGTGATTTCTAGGAATGCAGGTGCCGGGAGGTGGGCGGGCGGGGCTGGGGTCACATCTGGTTGTGAACGTGGTAAAATCTGAGATCGGCGCCTGACCCACCGTGTGGGAAACGGTGACGTGCTGCTCTATTTGCGTTTTGCCGTTTCGGATCCGCGGGGGTGCAGGTGCGTCCGTCTTCCCGCACAGTGGCGTCCGAATGACGGCGAGCGACTCTGCTGGGCGAAAACTACAAATCGCAGCCGTCCACAAACACGCAGTTACGCGTCGATTGATCAAAGTGCGGCTGAAGCCAAAAGTCTGGGTCGTTCACATTTGGCAGATGTTGCTGCCCCCGAACGGTTTATCTGGCTCCGTTTTAGTTGAGGTATCAGAAATACTGCCAGGCGCCTGAGACGCCCTCATCGGGGGCCATTTTCTACACGCTGGGCCGCGTGTGGACCTTACAGTCGACTGCATTTGAGTGGAGAAACTTCCCTCCAAAACTCTGCGCTATAAATTCGGGAATTCCTGCAATTAAAAGTATGCAGCGTATTTAGCGTCACTTTTAAACAGGACACTTTATTATTACAGGAGGTGTTGAATAAACAGAATTGCATGGATACACTTTAAATTGAGCTGCTTTAATAACCAAATGAGCGCGTTCAGTCCACGTTCCTGACATCCGGATGTAGGAGCAAAAGCAAGGATGTATGCAGTAAAATATAACATGAATCCTATATGTGAATATTTATCTCATCGTGGATGAAAAATGTCCGTAAAACATTATGTCTCGGAAATGCACTTATAAGCGTCCGGCGGAGGAATTTATTCAGATTCTCAACAAGGACTTCCTCATTTCTTCAGCTACTCGATTACTTTTTGGGAAACTCCAGCTTGACTCAACAATAGCATCGGCGCTGCTTACGGGTGCCGGCTGTAGACGGAAGAACATATATGGAACATGTTAAAATTATAAATAATAATGAACACAGGTTGTCCAAATATATTATTGGTCAGAATGTGCCGCTTTTAGAAGAACTCTGTTCATTTCTATATACAGATGTTACAGTCAGGGCCCAACTTCCCGGGAAGGGTTTGGGAAAGCGATGGGTCCCCGTGGCGACGGCGGCCGTCGTCGGTATTTTGGAGAAAACCCCTCGCGCCGTCTCCAGGGACACGTATGTATTGTGGCAAAAATCCCAAAGTCCCGTTTTTCCTTTTTTTAACACAGTGGAGGTTTTCAAGGTGTAACGCCTACCTTAGAAACATCATTCCGACTATGAAGAAAACTAAACTAAAAATGCGATGTCACGCAGTCCTCGCTGCAGAGTATTTACAGGAAGTCCCACGTCCACCTCCGCGCAGACCGTCAGTCCAGAGGCCCGGTGGCGGAGGAGCCGTCCGCCACACCATTGTAAACATCTTCACCAAAGCGACGACTTGCGTCGGCAGCGTATTGCATTTGTTTCCAGTTGAACGCCGCAGTTTGCGACAGTCCGCAGGCGCCTGCGTCTCAGACGCTCCTCGGCGGCCTCTCGAGCCCGTGGGTCCTCCTGTTGCGACCCTTCTTGTTCTCCTGCAGGTGCTTCCACTTGCTGGGCTGCGGCTGGCTGCTCTGGACCTTCTGGCGGCGCTGCTTACGCTCGCGGCGCCACGCCTGCTCGCAGAACTCCTCCACGCTGTTCAGGTTGGGGTGGCTGATGAGGGACATGAAGTCTCGGTACCACATCTTGCGGCTGGGGAGGTGGCCCGGCGGCTCCTTGGAGCCGGCGCCCCCCGCGTCCCTGTGCAGCAGGTCTTCGAGGCGCTCCGTGCCGATGACCTCCAGGGAGACCCGCAGCAGGGTCTGGACGAAACCGTGCTCCACGGCGTGGCAGTAGTAGGTGCCCGAGTCCTTCCTGTGGAGGCTCCGGATGAGGAGGCCCTGGTCGGTCCTGATGAAATGCTCCTCTGACTTGATCTGCGACACAAACGCAGGGTGGGAAACAAAACTTTTCTTAGTGTAGATCCAGTACCGTCGCTCTGGGATTATGGAACTGCGGCCTGAGCCGATTTCGACGAGACGGTCTGGAGAAAACACCGGACAGGTGTCGCGCCTCCCTGCGTTTGCATTGGCCTGACAGGCCAGCAGACTCTTCCTTCTCAAACTCACTCGACACGTTGCTTTTTTATCAGGGAGTGTCAGGCCAGAGGAGGCCGAGCTAAACGGACGCTCGTGTCCGGAGCTGTCGAGTATCTGCCCCTCCCGACCTCCCCTACGGGGCACACTGGTCACACCGAACGCTGTCAGATCTTTAGAGGAAGGGAACCCGAGTGAACGCGCGATGCGGTTTTTTAAAACTACTGCCGTACTTTACGGAAATTTTGCCGGTGTGCCGCGCAAGTGGCCTACCCCCAAAACGCACAGAAACTCAACAACTGAGTCGCAGCGGAGAATAAAAGGCGGCGCTAGCAGGCATTTCAGTCTACGCCTCACCGTCCCGCACTGGCACGGGGAAAAGTAGCTTAAGAATTTATCTGAAAAGCGTTAAAATATCTATTGACACGAGGAGGAATATCAAGGATCTCTGCAGACGTTCTTCTTGACAATTCAAAGCGGGCCTGAAACGTCCGGACACCTCTGAGGAGGCGTAAGGCTGCCGGACTACCCCTCTACGCCGCCGGGACCCGTCGCTGTTGGTAAGACGGTCCTTTTCTCAACGGGTGCAGGAAGGAGACCCTGCGAGGGCTGTTCGGTTTACCTCGTGTTTGCGCTCTTCGTTCGGCCTCTGGAACTGCCAGTAGATGAGTGCGCGTTGGGACTTGGGGCTGCACTCCAGAAACGTGCTGCTGTTTTCCACCCCGTAGATGGTCTTCTCTTCCAGGGAGCCTCTGCCGTACAAGTCGTCTACCGCGTGAGACAAGAAAGGGTTAAAGGTGAAAAACCGTATTTTTCCAGAAAGTGCAGGACAAGTTTGGGTGAAACTCTCCTTACCGTGATGCTGCAAGTCAGAGCACTGGGTGAGGGGATCCCCGTTCCGAATGTCCTGTCGCCTCGTCCGCCTGGAAAACAGCACAGAGAAATGGCTGTGTTACCCGTCCTATAGAAGGTGGGAACGTGCCACCGGAAGGACTGCGCCGAAAGCCAGATATGTGCTAAATAAAATACACACGGAAGCTCTTGCTGTGGGTTTCGAGCGCGGAGAGAAGCACTGGCTGCGGGGGCGTGTTTGCGATGGAAGGTCGAAGACCACAAGGCCGCGCTTTCTGCTGTGGTCGGCGTCGCTGGGGAATTCGCCTGGCGGCCGACTTCGGCAGACGCGGGCCGGGTTCCGCAGGCCGATCGATGGAGGGAACCGACAAAGTCGGCTGGGTTTTTTTTTTTTTTTTTTTTTTGAACACAGAGCATCACTGTCAGCTCCCCCTCAAGGCTGGAGAACAACGTTGAGTGGCGGTAATGTGAACCTAAAATCAATAATCCATCCAAGCATTCAGATGGCCTGCTGCGCTCCACATCAATCCTGCCCCAGCGCCCCTCGACTCGCCTCCGGTAGCTCGTGCAGAGACACGAGGAGCCGCTCGACAACGAACCAGTCCTTCCTACACCTTCAACACCCTGAAACCTCGACTGCGAGAAAACAGCCCTTCTGCGGCTCTGTTACTGTGCGTAATTCAAAATATCTTTGCACTTCTCTAAACTGACCCCATCCTGGCAACATGGGCTCCAAGTGCTTTCGCACATTCACACGTTTAGCGCTTAGAAACGGGCACCAAACACACAGCGAACTCTCGAAGCTTTCCCGTTTTTTTCGCCAGCCGTCTTCATCTCCACGGCACATTTTAAGCCATTTGATAGAATTACAGCCAAACGACTCGCCGTCCTCCGCAGCGTCTGAAAACACGGACCCTTTCGGCACAATGAGCCTATTATTACGCGCAATAGCGTTTCTGCCCCTTCGCTTAGCGTCGGCAACAGGTGGACAAACAACCGACTTAACGCCACCAGTCGCCTTCAGCCAGCTGTGTGGCTCTCAGGCTGGTGGCTCAGCGGTACAAGGCGCTTCAGGGAGGGAAACCATCGTAAAACGTCAGCAGATGATAAAAACGGTTAATAAAGGAAACCCAGCTGTGTGTTTTGCATTATTTTGCAGCTGCTGTGCAGGTCTGGGCTTCTGGTAGAAGGATGGGTTCATTAAAAAATAATACATTTAGGGAACATTTTACATTTTTTACAAGCAGGTTCGACCTTTTGTCGCGGTGCTTCCGTGTGGTTCCTGTCATGAGTGAGGAGGCAGAAAAAGCAGGCATTTAAAACCCGTGTAAAACTGCGCGCTTGCTGCCGGAAAGTGTTTTTTCTTTTTGGAATTTACACGGTGCAGGTAAACCTCCACTTCAGTTACGTTAGAACCCTGCGAGAGATGCAAAAATAAAATAAACTTCTTCCCAACGATCCAGCCTGGACCGTCGCCGTTTCGTCACGGTTCTGTCAACAAATGTGAGAAAATGTAGGACTGTAAAAAATTACAGTTCCTTCAACCTCAGATCCTTCCAGAGATTCAATCAAACTTGCTCAACCGCTGCGTAGCGGGGAATTTTAACTGGATGCTTAAAATGATGTTTCTCGGAGAGGTTAACCGATGATGGATACTAATTCCTCCCTGGAATTTGAACTGGAAAGACCTGCCGATCTGGGCCAAGGAGCCGCGGATCTCCCGGGGTGGCGGCCGGCGGCGGTCGAACGTACCTCTTGGCCGTGGGGAAGTAGCGGGAGCACTGGGTGCCGTCCCAGGCGCAGTAGGGGTCCCTCGCCAGGCAGCACTCGGCACAGGCCTTCCCGTACACCTCGCAGCGGTGCAGGGGCATCTGGGAAACCCCGATGGTGGAGCCGAGGTACAGTTGTTGCTGAGTGGAAGAAAGAGGCGGCGTGATTCACCCAGCGTAACCGCACTTTTTTCCCGACGCTGTCATGCCAACCGGAGCACTCGGCCAGGCGTGTTCCGGATCACGCCTGCAGGTGTAAAGCCATAAAAACCCCATCATCACGTCCGTCTGGGGTGAAGGACCCTCACGCCACCGGACCGCACGCTTTTTTTCACCGTTTTTTGGTCGCCACACCTTCTCCCTCCTGCGATTATCGGGCGGCTCGAGTAAAACGCGGAAAAACCAAACAGGCCTCCCTTCGCCGTGCAGCGGAACGGCCCGGACCACATTTCTCTTCGCCACGTCTGATTCCCCTTAACGTTACCATCAATATAACACCAGTCTCTCCCGCTTTTCTAATGACTTTCCTAATGGCTTCTGTGTCGCTCGCGCTCTTTGTGCCAAGCCATTTGGCTCATTACAGTTGGTATAAGCCTTCTAGAACAAACTCTTTCACAGTGCACCCGTGTGTAAAACACCGGCCTGGAGAGAACGCCATATATTAGGGGGTGATCCATTAAATAATTAACTTTAAAAGTAATTATGTATATATTATACATATACGCCGTGCCTACATTACATATGTATTTTGCGAAACGGACAGGAAGGCGGTGATTTGAAAATGAAAGAAGAAAGCTGTTTACCTTTATTTTCTTTTCTCAGCGGGAATGTCAGTTTGCCCAGCAGAGGCCCTGTGATGGCGAACGTTGAATATTAAACGTAGAGCCTCGGGGCGCTGCGTCTGGGACCGATCTCCTTCAGCTCGGCTCCCTGCCGCCGCCGATTAGCGGTCCCGTCGCGGACGCGTTTTCAAATGCAAATAATATGTGCCTGTAAGCCAGTATCGTGTCAAGATAAGCCGGACGCTATTAATCTTTGACCAGCTACGCCGTGAAAGAGCAAACCGGATACTGCGAGTACTGCAGTGCGGTACCGTGGTTCTCCCATCTCTGCCCTGCTGGTTCTCTGTGCGAATGGGTTCTTAAAGCCGGAGAAGTTTTTTTGCCCCGAGCCGAACAGATTGTAGGGGCCGTGCGCATTTTTTGGGCCTTCGCTCCACGTATCTGCAGATTTCGACAGGGGTACGCCATGTCAGCCGGTGAGCTGTCAGGCGATTACGTATGGAGGCGTTTGGATAACCCAGAGCGTCAGGTTCCAAAGGAAGAAGGTGCCGGGGCATCCGGGGAGACCCAGAATGCCGTGGAGATACTCTTCTGGCAAGGCCTGGGTTGTGAACCAACGCAGCACGATAGGTTCCTGTCCTCAGCAATTATCTGCATCCTACGGTGTGGAACTTCTCTGCTGGGATGGGTGTCTTCCAAGACGGCAGAGCTCCAAGCCACGGGGCACGCTGTCAATGGGTGGTTTTGACGACTGCGAGAATGAGGGAGATCTTCCACTGCCCTGCCCATCACCAGACCTCAGCTCCATAAACCATTTGTGGGATTATCTGGATAGGCGCCTGATATAGGGGCTTATCCCTATGTGACAACAGTGTGAACTGGATGAAGTCCTTGCGGGTGAACAGTGCCAGATTCCCGCAGAGTGGTTCCAGACCCTTGGTGACTCCATACTGTCCTGGTTGCACATGTTTCCCAAAAGCCTACTGTGCGACATTCTGCTGATATTCCAGTTGCATCTGCTATTTGTATTATGTTATATATAACGTGTCCATGACAAGACTCACCTGTTTCGTTGAGATATCCATGGCTGTAATGGGAGTCGGTTCCTAAAAGGCAACAACGAAAAAGAGACTCTTCAAACATCTCTACATGCGTAGCATCAAAACGCATCGGAGCGGCACTGTCTGAAAGTCCTACCAGGTATGCTTGAACTAGCTTTGCACAGCCACGGTCAAATGGGGCTCGTATTCAATGTTCACCCCCCCCCCCCCCCCCCCCCCCCCCCCCCCCCCCCCCCCCCCCCCCCCCC
>UFQX01000993.1:140111-160348 GCA_900497675.1 Arapaima gigas
TCCCCCCCCCCCCCCCCCGATGGAGCTTTGAAAGTGGAACTGACTGGAACCAGGAGACACCCCACACATTGAGCCCCTTCCCACGCAACACTTGCTTTTTTTCAGCCTTTGCATCTGACGCCCACATGCATCTAAGCGGGTGCGTCAGTCAGCTGTCCGAACTAAGCTGTAGGGTCTGTTTCTTATACTACACGTCAAACGCAGCTCAATAAACCAAAAACGCAAAACCATGACGTCGATACGCTTGTGCTGAAGGGGAAAACAGTGGTTATTAATTCGCAGCTACGGGATGATGATGTGATGGGATGTTAAATGTGACTGTGGATCATGTCACTAAGAGTGCCAAAACATAAACAATGATGCTTTTTTTTTTGTTTATCACTCAAGACCTGCTGCCATGAACAGATTTTCTTCTACATAAGCAATGATGTCATACCCAGAAAACTGTCATCTCCTCGAGCAGCACTTCCTCCAGGTCGTGCCAGGTCTCCCTGGGAATGGACACCACCTTCAGAACGGTCCCCACATCTACAGGAAAAATCAAACAGAGCCCATCAGGCCGACGTTACTCCGCAACACAGCGACGTGCGTCCTCTATCCCAGCAAGCCGCCGCCACCGCATCTGCATTTCCCCCATCGGAAGCGGAACGTCTGGACGACTAACGGCAAGCAGAGCTTCACAGGAGATCTTTTGAGGATAAGGGATGACCCGAAGCGGACACACGTACCTGTCCCGATGAACATGACGTCATACTGGCCGTCCTCGGCGTCCACCCTGTCCACCACTATCTGGGTGAACTGGTAGTCCACATCCGTCTTGATGATGATGGGTCGGTTGTTGATGGGGTGTACGGCGTTATACATGGCCGGGTGGCCCCGGGCGAAAGTGATGACGTCGTCCGGAAGGTCCTTCGTGGAATCGAATCCGCCAAAGGTTCTGCTCGGGCACTAAGCGCCGGCAAACGACAGTGTGTTAGCGACAGCGGGGACGCGTTTCGGCGAGGACAATTCCCAGAACTACACAGAGAAAATGTCCACAGCCAGCGAATGCAAAGCCTCAGCTGAACTGTGCAAAAGCCCCATTTAAAAAGCTTACAAATCAACCGGTCGCATTTTATGTAATTCAGTACGTTTCTTCAAGCAAGCTGTCGCCAAGTGCACAAGCTTGTTCACGTTATAGGTGGAGTCCAAAATCGCAAAAACTGCGACAACGGATCCCCGGGAAAGGATTTTTTTTGGATGGGGAAAAAAAATCAAAAGCTCCTGTTTTGTAAATAGTTTATGTTTATATACAGGGAGCTTGTGACTGGAAGGCGGGTCGCAACCGGGAGGCGGCGGGTTCGCAACTCACCGTTCCCGGCCGTGGGTATGGCACCCTCCCCAGGAAGGGCACCCACTGGTAGTTGGGTCCGTCTCTGTGAGCGTACGGCCCGAGGAAGACCCTCCTGACGTCGGCCATGCTGTACATACACACCGCCGAACCCTTGAAAATGTTACTGCGAAGACGCCACAAAAATACATTAAAGTCATTCTCCTCAAGCTTAACTATCGGCCAAGTGAATCAGATGAATAAACCACTTTCTTTTCAATGAGCGGCACATATTGACTGGGGAGCCGTGACAGATGGACGTATTAGCGTATGTTCCGTGCGGAAATTCAGTTACACGCGGCGCTGATGGTTGCCGTCGCGCACGATTCTGCTCGCGTTTTGGAAAAGCGTCACAGAAAACACGTGTCCAGCAGAATGCAAATTCAGCGACTTTCCAGCCGGTGCGGACGTGGATGAAAGAGGGCGTCGGTATGGGCGAATCTACACGGATTTCTACTGCAGGTTAAGAGGAGGGACCCCCGGGTCTGTTCACACGCGCTTTAAAGCTGGGGGGGGTCAAATCCGCTTTTGTCCGTTGCTTCACAGAAGGTATCGAGCGAATTTCACGGCAAAAATAGATTAGCGGATATAAAACGTCCTCGGTGATTTGTTCTCAAAGCTCTGTGACCGGGGTGGGAAAAATACACACCTGGATGTCGTGAATATAGCGTATATAACTGGATTCTTCGGGTCCTTTGAGCTCATCAGGAAGACGTCCTCTGAAAAGTCGAAATACGTTTTTAGCCAAAACATGCAGGCCAGCACAAACATAAACACGCGCAAACGTGCAAAGTGTGGCAAGCGGGCCAGGAGACGGGGAAACTTACGCAGCTCATCAAAGTGTGTGTCAATGCCGTTGACTCCTGGCACAGAACATATTAACCGGGCTTTCAGGAATGTCGTCCATTTGTTTACCAAGCTTCTGTGACCCCCAAAGTCATTCTGTCACACACAAAGAGGCAGATCCCAGAGGGCATCAGACACAAAGTTCTCTTTCTCTACGTTCTCCTTTGATGAAACCTAGGTGGGACGACTGGAGGGACCGATGACGGTCTACTTGAGCCTGTTGAAAGATGAACCCGACGCAGCTGGCTCAGGCGGCCCGGTTGACATAAAACAAAGCCGAAGGATTGACTGCGTGATATTATTTTAAAGAGAGGGGGCTGGGACTCGACAGTGATGATGCACCTTCGGAACAATGACAGAGTCAGTCAGCGCCCCACATCTTCTTTTTTCTCTGCACAGTGGGAAACTCATGGGAGTCCCGGGATGGGATGACTGATTTGTCACGAAGCTGTTTTTTTTTTTTCCCCACCCTCCGTGTTTGTTTATCTTTGAAGGGCCTGGCAACGGGCATGTGAAACAATGAAACAATGTGGGAAAGTGACACCGTTTCACACGAGGTGGCTCTGCCCAAAGCCGAGTTACAAAGTAGAAAATAAGAAGAATCGTCTTCCCACGTCAAGAGGGCATTTCTGACATACCGGACGAGTGGAGAATGTGTAACTGAGAAGGCGTTCGAGCCATAAAGTCGCTCAGGCCGTACGAGGACGTGTGCCAAAACCCCGCTCGAGTATTCAGAGTGGCATCTCTAGCATTTTAATAATGGCCCCGCAGACGGTGACGTAGAAATGCTGTACCGTGACTCTACTGAAAAAGCGACAGAAGAATCTGTGATGCAGGTCGAAAAAGATGCCAGAACTGTGCCAGCGGTGGGTCCGCTTTCTGCCCCGCCACCTAATAAGTTCTCCTGGAGCATCGGACGGAAAGTGGGCAGCTGCGGTGTAAAGTGACCGAGCCCTGGCTTAGCAGTCTGCTGTGGCCTTATGGGAGTTTTGTTTCCCGAACCAGAGTTATCGTTTACTCGACTCGCAGGGAAAACTGTTTTTTCCCTAAATGTTCAAACTATAAGCTATGTCATAAACACGAAGCTAAGCAGGTAGTGTGTATTTTCCCGACTGAGAGTGTTTTGTTTGGACCCCAGGGGGCCGTTTACCTTGCAAAGCTGTCCGATGCGGGCGTGTGTGGCCCGTCCCGTGTGCTCCCCGTCCATGGCGCTCTCTCGGAAGAACAGGTAGATCTTGTCATCCTCGGGATTGTCGCTCTCGGGGATCAGGTGCACGCCCACAAACCGGGGGTCTAGGGTGTGACACAGCAAGGGGACCGAGGTCACATCGTGGAACCATTTCCCTCCGCGAACCTATCCTCAGATGATTCCGCCGTATTTCAGACACGCTGCCAACACGCAGAACCTGGACTGGAGGGTCAGATAACCATATCGGTGCCATTTTGTCCCCGAGGTCAGAAACTTAAAAAAAGTCCCTGAGGGAAATCAGTTTAACTTAATGAATCATCTCCTCGTGCCCTTGAACAAACACCTCCGCGTGGAAAGCAAGTACAATAATAAATAAATACAGGCTCCTTCAAGAAGAACCGAACGTGTTCGTAAATGTGTCGCTCATATGAACACGTCATTTGTATTAAAAAACCACGAGGATCACTTTACAAAGTGGTTTAAAAAAACATCCTCACACAATACTTACTGACTAACACATTTATAAAGGTGCTCGGTTCTTTTTCTGAATCACCCTCTATACATTCCAGACTGAATCAAATAACAGTTGAATCAAACTGCAACGTGGCCCTAAGCCACATCCATCCTAAATCCCGTGTGACTTCGTACTCTTGAGTGAAGGAACTGAGGTGAATCCTTCAAACCATAATAGGAGCCACTTTCAAAACACAGGCAGACGGGATCTCAGCGACCGCAGTTTGATGTATTCACTACGGCTCTTGAACGGCGCGGCTTCGCACACTTCAGGCTTGAACGACGAAACATCTGCTCGGGTCTCGTGTATCAAGAACAATATTATTTCACTCAGAGAGGAGCAGGAGTTCGTGTTTGGTGACCCGCACGTGTTCCCTGGAGCAGAACAACTGCGGCGTACAAGTTTCTTGCCTGTGCTCACGTACGAGCGGCGGGGCTTCGGAGCTCCGACTACGTAATTTAAGAATGAAAAACGCAACACAAAGCACGTGTCAGATTTAGGCTTCTCTGCGACTCGTTCCACGTTTCCCACAAACTGCGGCGGCCGTCGCGCCCGGCTACGGCGTAGCAGAGACAGAGACACGTCGCAGCTGTCGCCACAGATGCTGTATTCAAAGGTGGGAAAAACAACTTCTTTTACAATGCCAGCCCACTAAATATTATCTGACCCTTATTCTGCTTTACTATATACCGCTTAACCCCCCCGGCCTGTTCTGCTACCACTGCCTGAGTCACCAGCTAATCGCAAAAACCAACTGCTCTGCTACCAGTACATTTCTGCCAAAATGCACTACATAAATACCCCGTTTCAGCAATTTATGTTAGCAGGTCTATCCATCTATCTGTCTGTCTATGTGGAGTGCAGTTTCGCCCGGTTCAGGGCTAGTTGGAAGCCAAGAAGACGGAGAAAAAGTGCTTCACTTTGCAGATCTCTGGTCTTGCTGCTGATTCCCGAATGATTTCTGAAACAGGTAGCAGAAAGTGCTGACAAAACCAAAAGAAACAGATTTTGGTTTGACAAGCACTAGATGCAGCAGTTTTTTCCTTTTCTTGTCTTTACACATCAGCGGACAGCTCTCCACAAGCCTTATCTACATCCCAACGGCCTTTATGTGCTCTTTCTTTTAATAAAATGTATAAATTTCATTAACAGTAACCTCTAAGCATCCGAATCTAATTCGTCCCCGAACGTGAACAATGTTCTCCCGGGCCATCGACAAAACACCTGCGTAACTCTGAAGCCCCGACTCGAGCCTGATAAACACAGCAGTCGGCCATTTAGAAACAACAGTGTGGTCAGGACTGTGTGTTTATACCGCGGTGCAGTGTGTCCAGCGCAGGACATGACCTAGGCCTCATGCTGGTGGTGTCAGGGTGGTACCATGCCCCCCCCGCTTTGTTACAACAGACTTCGTGGTGCTCCTACGAAAGTTCAAACCTTTCCAACTCTTTTCCTCCTAACAACTTAATTTCCAAGCTCCACAAACACCTCTTTCGCCTCCAAGACTGACGTGACGTGACCTGCTGTTTTACCTGCAAACAGGTGTCCGCCCTCACCCGATTTAGGGTGCTATCAATTAATTCATTTTCAGATTTTTAACTCCTTTTTCTATTTTTATACATCAAATCCTCCACACGGAGTGTAAGGATTAATAAGAAACCAGCTTTTTTTAATCATAGTAGAGCTCAAACAGAGGCACTGAGTGAGGCTTAACTCCACGGGGGGAAAAAATGGTATAATTCTTAAACCCTAAAATTACCCCATTGTGACTATAATGCCTCTTTAATGCAGACAATTTGCCTCGGGGCCACTTCACCCACCGTGCTAATCTCCAAAGTGGGCACGAGACTTCAAACGCCCGGTATGGTACGAATAGAGAGTATCTGATCACACTTATCCTGTTTAGCACCGTCTCCAACAGGGGCGGGATTAAGGGGACGAAGAGCTGCCCTCGTGTGCTGTCACACACCCCAAAGAACCCGCTATTGACTGAGCAGCACTGCAAATCCATGTTTGTTTCTAGAAGACCTCAGGCTGCCTCTCAACCCACTGTAATGATTTACTTTCTTGAGCACTTAGTGTCTGACATGTCTCAATAAATACGACATTTGGCGCAGAGTAATCCGTACGCTGAAAAACAGCATCTGCCGCTCGCTATATCCGCAAGGTTGGCTTTCGTACCATTTAACCATCGCGAGTCGTGTTGTTCCGTCCGGATGGGGTGGTGCGGGCCCAGCGTGCGGAAAACGGCAAAGTCCCGTCCCATGAAGTCCGCCGATGTTCCCGAGTACAGCTCTCCGTCTGTGGAACAAGAACAGGTGACTGTGGTCTAATGTCCACACCCCTTTGCCTTCAAATGACATCAGATGCATTTCATCCTACGAAATAGACAGCTAAATTCCCCGGGAAATGGAGAATTACGCGGGAAAAACACGGGCCCGCATATGCCGTTTTCCCCAGAGCATCTTCAAACTCAGCAGTGACCTTGTGGACTCGAGCGAGAAACGTGAGATTTTACGCCGAGCGTTCGGACCCGCCCTCTACTCCCAGTAAGCACAAATAGTTGGCAGTGCGAAATCCTGGGGGGGGGGGTTCAGACAAATGGTCAGTGGGGGGGAGATAAGAAGGAGATAAGCCTACAAATCACCTGTGAATGAAGGGATCTGTGGGAACTGGCTGCAATATCTCAGGATGGTGGAACACGAGAACCTTCTCTAAAAAAGCCCCTCTGACAGCTGTTTACCGGCAAATCTTGCTTGCGTTAAATTATTTGACCGCTTTATGAACAGCTGAGATGAAGGGACTCCGTTTTTTCCGCAGCTCTGAGGTGAAGTAGCTGAGCACGTCAACCCTGTGACCGCATGGATTCGGGGCCAAATCCCTGCAGGCAGACCGCTGTGTCCTGCGACAGGTCGGTGAGCCCGTTTCTGGGAAAACAGCGTGATGGATCAAAAGGGAGGAGGATTCGGTCGCAGGTCATTTAAAGATGTCTGCATTTCTCCAGCGGTGCAGGAGAGGACACCCGGGAAGCTATTCAGTTTGCTGCCAGCTAATCTGCGCCAGTCAGGCAAAGCTATAGTTTAACTACTGTGTTCTTGGAGCACGAGACAATGGGGGGGAAGTGAGGCGTGGGGAGGGGTGGGCACGGGTTCGAGACTCAGTGCGGAGAAACAAAGAACTCTTCTCCGCAACACGGCTGCCTGCTCACGCCCGGTCTAGCAGCACATTATCTGATCACCAGTCTCCCCCTGTGCGCCCGGCGCTCTCTGAAGATTAGGTGGTACCGCGGGGTGAATTCTGAGTGAATTTCCGAGAAGAAGTGGATGCCGGGCTAGCGAGAGCTGCCGATGGAAAGAGTTTGTCCTCAACTTCAGCTACTTTTAAACGTACGTCTTCTCTTCTCCTAGGTGCTCGGCTTTGGCTTCGCCGCAGCGGGACGATCTTGCGGTCTCCCTTGGGACTGCTGCATCCTAAATTCACCGCCGGTTGTCAAAACGCGTCTCCTAGCCATCGGACCTGCTCCAGTCATCCCCCGTGCCACCATCACCTTCGCGTTTGCTACAGGGAGCTATTTGTGCAATGTGACCTGGCAACAGTCGTATAGGCTGGACACCAGTTCTCGCCAAGGGATGCTGAATATATTCCAGATGTAATATCTGAATACAAAAGAGACTGTTTATTTTGAATTAAAACATATCAGGTTTCAAACCGCTGCCGTGGTGATCACATTCATTTTGACTTCTGATGCAGAGAAGTGACGGCCAACAAGCCCATATTATATTAAAGTAACGCCACTTTATAAGACGGGGCTTTTGCATGATGCGAATGAAATCATTTTCACGTGATCAAAAGAAGTGTGCTAAAGATTTCTGGATGCAGCAAATGGAGGTTCGAGCCCAAATTCCTCCTCATCGATGTCACACGGTTGTTGAGTATGAATTTTAGCACAAAATATATACACAGATTATTCCGAGGGGATGGCATTTTTCGGACAGACGAGAAAATTGCCGTTACAGTTATTCGTGAGACAAAAAAAAAACAAAAAAAACAAGCATCTGGAAGTGGTTTTGGGAGGGTTGAAATGTGCTGCATTTGACAAAGGGAACTGTTTATGGGGGCAGCTACAAACATCTGGAGCTCACATCCATGGTGAGCGGGTGAGTTACTGAATGTTCCAGAATGAAGCGTCTTGAGGTCTGTGCTCAAAAGTGAAAGCTTCCCTGGCGAATAAACACTGAAACAAACAGAGACGCTCGTGCAAACCGAACGCAAATGTGCGAGCTTCAGGGTTCGTTCATGACGTCCGGTAGCCCGACACAGGCCAGGCGTACGCAGAGCTGCCTACGGCCAGCAGGGGGCAGAGCCACCGAGGGGCTGCTGATACACTCACCGATGAGGAGGGAGGCGGTCTGCATCTTGGGGTCGTAGGGGCTCTTCCCGCGCCCATTTTCAAAGTGTGACGTCTCCAGTCGGAAGATGTCGTCCTGTTTCGGGGGGCAAAAGATCAGAGGCTGTTCCGTTGTGACACGTTTCGAAGGAAACTCGGCAAATGCAGTTAAAATGAAATATGAAGTACAACGACACGGCCGGGGGGTGGGTGGGTGGGTGTCTCGGTCAGCCGGGCCATTTAATTGTCACAAAGTACTTTAAAGATCGTAGCCTAATGAAATTCGGCAATTTCGCGCGGGGTCGTTTGTCTGGATGAACCATTGACATTTTATGGAAGAAAATGGGAAATCCATTTTAGAATGATAAACTGGCAGATGCCTGCACAATAAAACATTTGATTCTTTTTTTTAATTTTCTACTTCATTTGCTGAACCTAATTATTTAAAAAGCAATCACTGAACCGTTCTGCGGGGAGAAGACGTCACACTTGACCTATTGCTGCGGCTGGTAATTTGTGATATTAAAATTGTTGCCGCTGTGGTCTTTATTCCTCAAGATCTCTCTATTTGAAACTGAGGGGTGTCTTCCCATAAGCTCGGCCTGGACTTTTTAAAATACAAGGAATTTAATGCAATTTTACGAACATACGTGCACGTGTACACAAACCGTACTAATGTATATTCATCTGAATAGATATGTGGCACACCAGAGATAGAATCGGCCAGTTTCCCGACAAAACCGGTCACGTATTCAGTCAGCATTGCTTCCAAACACATTCAGCGGAAACGACACACTTTCACTTATCCAAGATTTTGCAGGGTTTTTTAAAGACGTCGCTTCAAGTTGTTAATGGCAAAGAAAGCAGAACAAACCTGCAACTGCAGCGTCTTGTGCTAAAAATACTACTCACTACAAACAAGAAGCTGACAGCTGAAACCATCTTCCAGTAGAAGTCGTGAAACACACCGTTCATTCATCACGAGGAGGACCGCCGTTCCCTGACAGCAATACCGTGATGGGATCCATTTAAATTTTGGATGCTTTAGGATATTCTTTGTAAGCGTAAAACACAAGGTTATGTAACTGCAGTTGTAATGTGTCGATATTACATTATTTCGCTCTGGTTATCCAGCTGAATTAAAACTTCCCGTACGGTTTTTAGTGCATCTTATCCAGCCAGTTTCAACTTCAGGTCGAAACGTTTAAGTTTCATCGAGTGAAATATTGCAAAATAACAATAAGGCTTGTGGGTTTAACTTTGTCGATTTGTAAAAATCAGTGCTCCCACCTCCGGGCGCTTCCCTACTTCCAGGTAGGCACATATAGGATGGAAAGCTCCGGTCCCGCAGGCGTACAGGTGAGTCTGGTTGAAGGGCTGGAGCACCTTGATGAAATTGGAGCATTCTTTCTGCAAAGAAAATGAAAAAAGCACAACAATTAAACATCATCCTCTAATAAACAACGTTCAGGTTACGTTTGGGTGCCAAACCCCAACTATAAGCACATGCTGGAGAAAAGGCTGGGCCTTTTGATCCTACAGGATTAGCTTTAAACAGCGACCCCCCATACGAATATTTACAGTATTTATAATGCTACACGTTATGGTTTATGCAGCTGTTTTGACAGTTTAGAATTAATTTGAAGAATAATAACAACGGGTATTCAAAACAATACATGTTACTACACGGAATATTGCTGTTTTATGGTATCATATCCTGTAAGATTTACACCGATTAACCATCATGTTTGGTTGTAGGCTCTGTGTCAAGACCCGATTCCTTCTTATGTCCAAACTGCCCTGTAAAAACATTCTGCAATATGGAGATGTGTTCGGCCTTCATTCACATCACACCAGCACACTGTGCAAAACATACTTACCTTTTTAATGTTTGCAAGTGTTTGCAACCACTTATCCTCAATAGTTATCAATTTTCTTCCTTATTGATACTAGTTATGTGTCTTTTTTCCCAGGCTGTTTCCATTACACATCATTACTGATAACTTCTCTGTTGACCACAAAGGTTGACTAAAGGAACTGCTGGTCATCTTAACCCGGACGTCAGGAAAAGGGCACAGATTTTTGTGTTATTCTGAACGTTAAAGACCTGCGCACATCTCGAGAACGCCGTTGTTCTGACCATCACAGTGTCGGAACACCCTTAGCACAGCATCACCTACCGCACAGATGCACACTTCTTGTACCACGGTATAGACGCAGTACCCCGAGGTCTGAATATTTTAAGCGCGGCTCAGTCAAATATTGCTGGATTCGGTGTTGTTTCAACAAAGTAACGATGAATAATACGTAAATATTATCAAAGCTGCGCTTTGCCGATAGCAGGAAGGCGGCACGTTGTACCGTCACCCCACCCTAGTTCAGCTGTATTTTATCTGAAAACGCGATCGCCGCATTTCCTTAAAAATAAACACGCAGGGAGGAATATCTGGGCCGAGATCCCACACTCGCCGCACTCCGGTGAGTCAAAACGCAAAGCCGCCGCGGATGGCGGTTCCCGATGTGTCACGCGGGCCTATTCCTACATTATTAAGAAAATAAAGAAGCCCATCTGTGCAAACACAGGTTCGAAAGGCCCGGGTTTACTTAGTCTGCAGCGTGTCAGCTTGTTTCCAAAGGGCGATTAACTGAATCACGGTGAGTCTTCCCACCACCACCTTCTGCCAAATGCAGGTTTTGCCGCAGGCCTAACAAACGAAATAATGGATTCCACCCGAGGAAACGGATGGATGAAAGTGACCCGGTACAGACAGAAGATCCTTCACTCTTTCTGTGTCGCTGGAACAAGTCCCCGGTCGACAAGGATCGTTTTGCGATTCCACTTTTCCGCTTACTTCCTGTCTTGACTGTAACCCGCTACGCCTTCCGACCTGTAGCGTAACGGCGGTATCGGTGTTGGGGGAGATACTGGGTGACTGTGTACCACAACATGACGACAGTTGTCAGTTGACAGTTGACGGGAAGCGCACCGGGGAGTGTCAGCGCTTCTCCTGTCCCCATCTGTTGAGACACGGCAGAAACCCGCCGACTCCATTCACAGTCAACGGCCTGAGAAACGACAATCGTCCGACCGCCGAAAACAAGGAGGGCCTGTCGGTTCGCGCACGGTCCTGCGTCCATCTGCCCGAACGTAACACTAACGCAGAGGAGGGGAGATCACCTGACATTCATTACCGGCACGTTCTTTCGGAAGGACGAAGGCTCAGGATTTTCCCGTCGTGTTTGCAAGGCCTTTTGAAAACTAATTGACCTTGACGTTCCGCTGTCGCTAACGCTAGCTGTCACAGCGAAGGGATTTGTTGCTATGATTCCGTGTTTTGTTGCCCCACCCTGGGCATTATCTGGATGGAATTTATAAGACACAGGAGCCACGTCTCTGTTTGATTTACACATTCATCCTGCATCTCTGTGCCGTCTCATCTATCCTTCTCTGAAAGATGTGCTAAGGTTCTTGTGCTCGACGCTGCACTGTTTGCAGAGAGGCCGGTGCCGTGGCCACAGTGGAATGTGGTGGTTTAGCAGCTTAATCAAACACAAGAAGTGCATAAATACTTGTGGAAAAAAGTAGCCTGTATTTATTCTTCACTTTAAGCTCAACAACTAAAATCACTGCCATAATTAAGTAAATAAGATCAATGTTGTGTGTGATGCACTACAGAATATATGTATGACTCCAGTACTGCACTGCAGGATTTCAGCGTGATACGTCCTTATTGTTTTTACTTTCTCACGTATGAGCTTAGCCGGTTTTAAAAAAGTTATTGAGTTATTAAGTAAAATTCCACTTGATGAATAACAACTCTCCACACTAATAAACAACAGATGATAAATATCAGGAATAATCAAAACTCTCAATAATCAAAGCAAAACTCTGAGTGCTTTTAAATTCTTTCCTTTGGAAACAAACAGCCTTTTACAGAAAACTTGTAAAATGGACTGATGAAATGTAATGCGGTCCAGTGGTGAAAATACACGACATTCCTGTCTCATCCCACCAACCGAGCCGACTGAGGGGTCAGGGAAGTACTGCAGAACCCAAAAGTTAAGCAGTTATCGTAAAACCCAACAGACTGGGTCATGTGGAAACGACAACCGGCTTGTAACGCGGCCCCGTTGCAGCATGTTGTGTGTCCCCCTGGGGGGGAGGGGGGGTTGCTTATTTGAAAGCCCCCTGCACACACACACACACACACACACACACACACACACACACGCACAGGGCTCTGACACAAACAGTAAACACACACAGAATGCGTTTCAAAAACTGCCAAGAAAAGAGCTGGACCGCTGAGAGAAACTGTCCTTGAAGATAACTGTTTACACACTTCATGTTCATNACACACAGAATGCGTTTCAAAAACTGCCAAGAAAAGAGCTGGACCGCTGAGAGAAACTGTCCTTGAAGATAACTGTTTACACACTTCATGTTCATGGTTTATTACATAAAGCCCAAACGAAACTGTTTTCTTACATCAGCTCAAATAAATGTGTTCACAAAGCGCTGCCACGATGCCGCCCAAACTGCACGGCTCGGCCTCCGCCCGTTGGGGTTAAAAGCATGCGGGCAATTTTCACCATTCGGCACCCCCTGGGGTGGCTCTGCCTCCTGCCGGGTGTGTGGTCAGCCAACGCGAAAAAACGTGAGCCGCGTGACCCGTTATGAATCGGTTTTTTGTTTTTCGACACATACCGTGATGTCCTTCCCAGCCCACTTGCACTCATCCCGTCGTGCAGGAGTAGCCGGCCATGCGATCTGGAATAACAAACCAGAAGAGGTCACATTCTATACCAGTTCAGGGTTAATATGTCAAAATAATCACTCATTTGTTTTGTTTAAAATGACAAAACCTCATACCCTCAACATGCTTAAAAAGTAGCCCGTATTTATACTCGAACTTTAAGCTCAGCAACTAAAATCGTGTCATTATTAAGTAAACAGGATCAATTTGTATGACTATTACTGCACTAAAGGATTTCAGTGAGATACGATTTAACTTACGTCAGATATAAGAGCTTAACTAGTTTTAACAAAAGTTAAGCAGTTATTGAGTTATAGGAGATATGCTGCTCGTAGAATAAAAGGTAATTCTTTGTGCTAATAAGCAACAAATGATAAACACTAGGAATATTTTGAAAATATTTTGTAATATTTTCATCTGCTTAAAAGATTTTATGGCTGAAGATGTGGGGGGGGGGGTGGGACACATTTAGTGAACTTGTTTATAAAAATCTGAATTATTAGTACAACTGGAATAAAGTCAAACTCCAGCCGTGTTTGAAAATGATATATAAACTACTGTGCATTTTTCATCCTTAAACCGTCAAATCCCACAACATTCTGATTTTCACAGTATCAAAGTACGTCAAAACACACTCTGAAAACACATACAGGGTATTATGAGAAACGGGTCATAAAAATGTCCTGTTTATTTTGTCGCCGAAAACATTTCCCTCTTTTCCCTTCTCCTCTCGTTTGTGTGGAAACGGAGCACGAAACGGGAACGATTCCTGTCCCGGCCCGGTTCTCTCAAAGTGCCGTTCCGATCAGATAGAAGGAGGCCGAAACCGACTCCACGCAGTGAGGTGAAACCGTAGACGGTATGTAGCTCAGAAGGAACAGCATGGGAAATGAGTGTAATAAAAAGTGGACGACGGCGAGGACCGGGGTGTGAGATTGCTGCACTTCCTGCCTGTCTGGAGCGAGTCCGTCCAGCAGACAAGATGAGGTTCGGCTTTCAGCCTTCCCTGCGGGACAGGTAACGTCAACGTGATATTTCCGCCTCTTAAGAGTACCCCCTGCTGCGTCGGCCCGCCGCCTCTCGGCACCGTGCCGCGCGCGTGCAGACGCGGCGCCAGCTCGGCTCCCGTGCCTCCCAGCCTCCGGTGACCTCCGGCTGTGTCCCTCGACCTCACCTTCGCAGACACCGGTCCCGGAGTCCGCTGGTGTCCTGGACCTCAAGCGTGTCAAATATTTCCGATTATTCAGAGGGTTAAACGTAAACTCCTGTAAACGGCGCCCGGCTTGTGGTGTGAAACTGCAAAACCGTCCCTGTCCACCAGCAGCAACTTGAATCGCGCGTAACTTGAAATTTGCGGGGAAGCAAGTTTTCTATAGCCACTAATTTTAAGTACACTGTTCCTACACAAAATTACAGTCCGGGATCCAAAAGGAGAAAAACCAACCGCAGTGCAGTGGAAGGCAGGGAGATGCGGTTGCAACTCGACAGCTTATTGCCTCTGCACCACGTGTAATGACAACAAAACGCTATCTCCTCCTACTGAACCTTCACACACGTCATTCTTGCTGCTGAATTATTACCAGGTGCAAAACGCAAGAGGAGCACATCCTCGAAGCCTGAGGAATGCAAGGGGATGAACATATCAGCCGAATATTAGTAGTGGTGCGCAGGGTGAGACTGTATTTTATTGCGGGATTGTCGATATCTGTAATTTAATTCTGTAAAAGGCTGCAACATCACCTGGGTTTGGAGCTGTAACTCTAAGCAACGGCAGGAATAATACAGCTTTGTCAGTCAACAAAACTCTTTTGGTGTGGGTAGGAATCAATCACGAGTTGAGCGGTGAATTTAACGCCAAGCAAATGCTTTCCTTCTGAAAGTATAAATCACGTGGATCATAATAAAGCCGTGGCTCAGAACCGCCGTGTTATAATTCTCCGACGTTAGCTCAGCGCATGGTGTCGGGCCTGGCCGCGTATCTGAAGGAGCCTCCGCAGCCCTGACAGCGGTGGGATTTGGAAGCTGACATGTGCGTTCTTCTGGGATTCGACGCAATTTGTCTTTTGTTTCGGCCCGCTCTTCATTATTCACCCAGGTACGCCGAGCGAGTCTCCCGCGTCTGCCCCGAGCTGCTTGAGAGTTCCGTGACATCTCCCCGCTTTAAAACATGCATTCGACGCCTTTCGCCCGTGTCAGGCTGGTGTACCAGGGCTGCACGTTTGTTTGCGAGCTCCACCGCTAGTTCCGCGCTATTCTTCCAGTTACGCATCTCATCTCGACTTTCTCCGGCTTTTCCACGTGAGTTCTGTTTGCTTTCAACGGCCACCTCGGCTGCTTGGCAGGGCCCCGGTCTCCTTTTTCGATATTTTCACCGCTTCTGCTCTTGGAGACCACGGGACTTGGTAATGATGGAACGTTAAGGCTCAGGAAACGAAGTGACACGTTGAAAAACGCTCCCAAATCCTGCAGCTTGTACTTCTCTGCACTACTTTCAGACATCAGTCTTTTTACCCTCAGCAGGCTCATATTTAAACAGCTGACGTGTTTTTCCTTTTTCTTTTTTTGCGGAGCTGCAATTCTAACGGAAGCGGAGGGTAATACATACCGCACAAACCACCACGTGTTGAACCGACTTGTCCATTACTGAGCTGCAGACAGGTGCCCCCCGGAGGACCGTCGACAAGAGCGCTTGAAGCGTACCGTCCGCATGGCGCAGTCAGACGCCGCCGTCGCGGCAGGCTATTTTAAATTAAGTACTGAACCACGAATAAAAAACCCTTCAGGAACAACTGGCCCAAATCCCGGCCCACTCGAGATGGTAATGTTTAAAACATACGATATACCGTTATATATGAAGCGGGTGTTTTGTCTGTCGGCAGCTCGACGGCCTGTCTGACGACAGACCCATTGACTTTGGCTCCCGTGCTCCCTTCGAGTTCTACATGTCCTCCCTCCCAGTCAGAGGTGCAAGCGGTACCTTTAGGTAGTCCTTGTTGATGTCGACAAGATTAAAGGATAAGATGTGGTCCTTGGCTCCCACCAGCAGCCGGCCCCTCTCCTCGTCCAGCAGGAAAGTATGATAACTCGAGCTGTTAGCCAGGCCATTAAAGGTTATTAGATTGTTGGAGTCCAGCATCTCTGCAAGGAGAAGGGAAAAACAGTGCATTGTGAGGAAACACGCCTGGCACAAGAAGAGAGCAGAAAAACGGCGAACCCTCGGGGGCCGGACGGCGCGCACCGGAACGTTTCTCCCTCCTGAGCTGCGGACGTAGTCTCGGCGGAGCTTCGACTACGAGGCGCACCTGTGATCGCTGCGCGTTTGGCACGGTCGCGGAAATCACCGCCGAGGAAATTGGCGATGTGCTGAAACACAGCCTCTGCTTGCCAGAAGCCTCCTGTTCCACAAACACTACAGCGCGCGCGCAGAAGACGTGAAAGAAAGCAGTGTGTTTGGTGTTGGAACGGACCTCTGCACGGAGAAGGCTTCTTTTTCCGCAAATGCGTGCGTGCTGATGTAATGGTAAATTTCAGCCTTTATCAGTCTTTGGAACTCAGCCGCTCACGGTTATTTTTCCCCTCCGTGTTTTCAGCTGCCAGTTAAATAATGACACTTCAGAGACAAAGAGGAATATTTATGGCCACGACGGTCCGTTCGGTTTTTGTCTGTCCCAGTGTGGACGAGCGTTTGAAGTGCCAGGCCGAACTGGCAGCGGTTTCATAGAATGCCTGAGAAGGGATAGCCAGGAACAGAGTGTGACTCGGCACCACTGAGCCGTGTAAGTACCGCGATGCTCGCCTTCCTTCTTGCAGCTCTGACAAAAACGAAACAAAAGAAGCCAGCCGTGCTTCTTACGGATTTCCGACCACAGTGTGTATTGGTAAACACGAAAAGGCGTTGCCTGTCCCCCGCGTACGGAAAACCGAGGCCGCAGAAAAGTTTCGGCAGTTTTTTAGCTAATCGGAAACTGCTAAGGCTGTCTCCAAAAGTGCCAGCCGACATGAAGCCAAACCTTTGAATCACACATGACTGGTGCCTCTCGGCGAGGCTATGCAGGCCGCAACCCTGTCAAATATATTAGCTGTCGGAAGCAAATACAGTACAGTCACGCTAGCAGACGTCGCGTTCGGAGCCAAGCTGGAGTATTTGTTTCTCCAGGAGATTTAATGATCCCTGTACAGCGGAAACAAGAGCCGGCTTATCTAACGTGACAAAAAAAATATATTTGCAGACGTGGATTTGACAAGACGGGCGGTGTAGGCCGCGGCCAACCCGGTCCAGACCCAGCGCTAAGTCCGACTTCACACTTTGCCTGCCCGAGACTACGCCGGGCTGGATGGGTACCGCCAGCCTGGGCCAGAGCCCACGCGAACGAGCCGACCTTGACTGGTACAGCCAGCTGGAAAGCTCGCCGCTGCTGGGCTACCCTGTCCCTGCCGCAGAAACACAAGTGTACCTGTCTTAGTCTCACCTCAAACACAACGCTCATCGACACTGTGGGGCGACATGTAAGACAGATGGATCAATGGAACAGTGGGAAACCGAGCAAATTCCCGCCTGGTTTCAATTAATGAAGTCGCTGGAAAATGAGGTACGGATAATTTTACTTCTTTTATAGCTAAATAGGAAAACACTGGTTTATCATTTCATTTTCTGCTGCAAGTCGTGTCATTGGGGTTTAGGGAGGCGTGAAGAAACCTTGGCAACAATGACACATCTAACTGAGCCATCCAACACAAATCCGGACGGAACTGTTCTTCTCCTACCTCACCCCTACCTCCAACCCAACCCAACCGCTACCCTGGGACATCTGCACCGGCATCTTTTCGTAAGCAAGCCGGCTGGCTAACTGTGGGGGGGGAGAAGGAGGAGAAAGGTGGGCTACATAGGTGTTGGATGCCACTGAAACAAGTCCCAGCAACGTTCTGCGAGTTCACATTTCGGATTATTACCCTTTTACTCCCAGGGAGCTGAGCCGGATGACGCCAGTGACACCCACACTAAGCCCCTTGTTCATTCTTTGGTGTCTCCGTAGCCCCGCTGACACTGCTCCACCCAGGACCAGGCGAGGACCTCAACGTTTTCACAGCATGTTGTTGGTGGAGGCCGTAAGAAGGAGCCGTGATGCTACGCAGATCACCCATGTCACAACAAGAGAACAGAAATGTTGAAGCTTATTATTCTGCACAGAGACGAGAGCATTTAACAGGCCAAAGCGGCACGGCGGAAAATGACAACGGGCAATATTATCCAGAAGAACATACCATCCGGATGTCTGCGTGAGAAGTTCCGCCGCTAATATCAAATGTCCCGAGGATTACGCTAAAGAGGATACCCACAGGCTCCTCTCGCCCCGTGTATACACGAAGCAGCTTTTACACGAGTTTCAGGTTTTTTCCGACCCCTGCTCGTCCAATTGAAGAGCGGGATTCGCATGTGACAAGCAGTGGACCGGCGGGCGTTGCCGTCTTAAGTGAACCGATGGAAGAAACATACGACCTTGCAATGAGTATTTTTGATTTTCGGTCACCTGCTCCATTGCGAGTCCAGTTTCAATGACAGCCTTGGGACGGGAAGCTGAGGAACACAAAACCGGTTACCCGAGTGTCTGAGGAACACACGCAAAACAAGTCCGCGGCTCCAGCACGGGACACTATGCCCTCCTTCAAGTAGGTCATATTATATAAGGTCATTTTAAAGTAGGCTCTAGGGTAACGTTAGAAACGTGAAGTGTCATCACATGTGGGGGGGCTGCATTACAGCCTGTTGGTGCTGCGATATGTCAGTTCTACACAGAAGAGGGCTGCTCCACTTAGACTGAGCACAGCAACAAAAATATTTTAAGTATTTTAACTGCAGCTCATCTGTGCAGCCATGAGGGGAACAGAGGGACACGTTACCTCCTCCCCGACCGCGAGGTTTCTGTGTGCCGTACAGCGACTGTAGGACCATAAATAAAATTCATCTCGCCTCCATTTCTGGTTTGGACGCATCTGGGTGTCCAAGTGCCGGCACTCGTGGCCGTTTAGAAAGAAAGCCAGCGGCACATAGTTTACAAAAAAAAAAGGAGCCACAGGCAGTCTACAGAGGATGTAGGGAATTCTTTCCTACTTCAGGAATGTAAAATGGGACAAGAGGTGCTTGAGCAGATAAAACCTCTGTACTAAAATTGCGTTTTAAAATAAAAATAAGGCAATTAAGCAGTGCTTCTCTATTCCTTTTTACATAAGGGTGTGCACGGACGTGGATATCGGTGGTTTCATGCCGGTAAAGGAACAGTGGGGGTACGTGTTTAACAAAACATGAACGCACCTAAACAAACTCGCAAACGCGCCTGTGAAAACAAAGACGTTCACGATTCCTGCCTGGGACGATTGCTCAGATCCAAGGAAATCAAAACAATATGATTCATCGCGAATGAGGATTTAGCATTCCAGGAAAGCGGGGTAGAATGCCCTTCGCGCGTACCCTTGACAATGTACCCCAACAGTGGATTCAACCCCGCCGCTGGCCAAGCCCTCGGTGGACCACTTGTGTGTTCCAGCAGAGCTCTCAGTCCAGTAGCTGCTGATTCAGCAACTAGTTTCCCGAATCTCACGGTCCAGATGTAGTTAAACCGACCGCCTCGTCTGAGGGCTTCCTTACTGTGTTTTTATACCGTTTCCACGTTACTTGAGAAATACCCATTCAAGAAGCTTTTATCTGAATAAATAATTGCTAGACTTCTTTTCATTCTTGTTTTTGGAAACATATATAATAGCACAATTTCAAGTTCACACATCCAGACATATTCGCACCCACTCAGCCGTACTTTGTGTCTGTGGCCGCAGAACCAACACTGCAGTGAGCATCGCAGCCATAGATGTGATGTTTGTCTCCAAACGTCGGGAGGTGATCAATGACTGTCTGACGTGGCTTTCTGTCTGTCTAACTGTACTGCTGTCTAGCCATCCCTCTATCTAACTGTCTAGTTGTCTGACTGTCCATCTGTCTATGCTTAACTGTCCCATCAGTTAATCGTCTAACTGCCTGACTATACAACTACCTGTGTGTTTGTCCTAGTCTCCTGCTATCCAACTATCTGCCTTGGTTGTCTTACTGTTGAGCTGTCCAACTCTCTTACTCTCTGTCTTTCTGACTCTTTGGCTGTCTAACTGTTCAGCTGTCCAACTGTCTT
>UFQX01000994.1:0-10760 GCA_900497675.1 Arapaima gigas
GATAAGAATCTACCTGTACTTCTCAAGAGACACTGAAGTTGCATGCCTAACACTTTTGCACAGTGCTATATATCTAGTCCATGTTATGTGTTGTCCATCACACCGGCAGGGGGCAGGGATCATATACAGGAATATCTGTAAGGAATATGGCCAGGAGACTCTCAAGTCTAAATGGGAGGTACCACAGAGAGTGCTGTAGAACAACAGATAAACAGGTGCTGACCAACCAACCAGATATAGTCATAATAGATAAGGAGGAAAAACAGCAGTGGTGATACATGTGCTGTTTCCAAGTGACAGAAACATCAGGAAGAAGGAGTATGAGAAGCTGGAGAAATATCAGGGATTGAAGGAGGAACTGGAGAGAATGTGGAAGGTGAAAACCAAGGTAGTCCCACTGGTGATGGGGGCACTTGGGGCCGTGACCAGTAAAGTTGGAGAAGCAGCGCCTTCAGATCCCAGGCATGAAAACATTGGTCTCATTCCAGAAGAGCCCGACTCTAGGCGGTCCCCTCAAACCCCCAGGCCTCTGGTAGGAGGTGCGTGTCTGAGGTAAGTAACCATCCACAGGGGAAAACTGGGTGAGAAGGGAGTTTTTGTATAAATAGAGGTGGAATTGGATCTCAGGATCTGTTGTACCTACTACCTATTGCACTATTTAATTTAGTGTTTCTTTATTTCATTTTGTTTCTCCATAACCCTTATAGATAACTATTATGGTCGATAAAAGGAACTCAGTTTATTGGCTCTGCAGCAGAGCAACATCTCCAGAGTTGCACAAGTGTGGAATTGCTGCCTCCTGTTTCCCATTAACCACCGTGTGTAAAGGAAGAGTAGCTTCTTCCAAAGCTAATACGTCTGGTGGCTCTCAGTGTCCCCAGCTCTGGATGACTTTGTTCCGGTGATTATGTCACCTGGAGCGACCATGTCCCCCGTCACAGGAAGATCAGTCACCGAGACCACGGTGACTCAGTGAGAGGACTCACCTCCACCGGATCCTGCAGGGGATGGGATCAGGTACCCGGAGCGTCGGTCTGCCAACGCCAGCAATTACGGCTCCCGGTTGCCACAGGGACAGTTATCTTTTGTCCTGCATCGCCTCTCCGTGGAGCAACTCCAACAGGAACCTCTTCTGAACTCTGTTTTTAACTACCTGGAGACGCTGGCAGTTCTCGCTGAGGTCGGGGCTGGAAAATGGAGCGGTGCCTTAATAACTACCTGCGGTTTCTATTTTCCTCGTTCGTCTATAATTACCTGAGATTTGAAATAAGCAGCAGCCAGATCTGTACGGCGGAATATTCCAGCGGCGCAATCGACAGAAATGTCAGTCGTGCAGCACCTGAAAATTCCACCTGTAGGCGAACCTTAACCGTTAAGCTGCCCCGGGGTCGAGTTCACCCTTGTGGACGGCGTCTTCCTCCTTTTCTGCTTTATCGTTTATGTCGCCCATTCATTATTGGCGAAGGCCCAGGAAAATCCATAAGTGAAGGGAAAAAAAAATTCCAGCGGGTCCAGCAGAGAGGCGGCCCACGTTCACACGCCAGCCTCCGCCGCCCACCGCCTCACATTTTCTCTAATTCGTGCCCATCACAGCGCTATCGATCTGCAAAATCAAAACAAGAATTAGCGCCCCGACCTGCAGCTGGGGGTTCACCATGGAAACAGCGCCGGGCAGGAATCGGAGTCGAGACTTCTGCTGCAAACAGGCGGGGGTCCCGCCGAACCGAGGCCCGTGAGCCCTCGGTGCCGAGCCGGCATTAGCGCGCCGAGCGGGGCGCCCCAGAACAGCGGCGTTTGTTCCAGAAGCTGAGCGGCGGTTTGCGTGTCGGCGCCTCCCTGCCGGAATACGAGCGCCCCGCCTGCTCGGGAGGCGGACTACTGCGCCTTCATATTAGCCCCGTGTCAGAATTCTCTGGGTTCTTACAGCCTGTGGAAGGCTGCCACTCGCTCACGGGCACAAACGCTGTTTTGCGATCGAGTGCGTTCCAGACGGCAGCGTGTTACGGCACGAGGGAAGCCTGTTTTAGAAGACCACCTCGCATGGTGTCTGTGAAGAACCGGGTTCTTTGTACGTTTCTCCCGTCGGGCCTTGTGATGTGGGGGTAACTGGTGTTTTAAAACAGTCGCGGAGGGTGTGTTTAGCTGCGTATGACAAAGCCGCTCATCCGTCATCATTAACCGCTTTGTCCTGCTTGGGGTCGCAGGGGTCCAGAGCCTGACCCGGCATCACTGGATGGGGGGCTATGAAACTACACGCCGGATGGGGAAAGGAAGCCATGTCTGTGTGTGTAAGTAAAGGGTGCTGTGCTGTGTCTCTTCAAAACATCCACTGCGGGCACTGCTGCCTTTGCCTGTACTGGCACATTAACACAACCGCGGTGAAGAGGAGTCGCCCAAGGCTTACACGCCTTACGCTGGGATTTCCTGCCGCATCTTTCCGTCTCCATTGGACGAGCGCTAAACACGACTTCGCTCGGGTTATGTCACGTTCCGCCTCGGATTTCGCTAAGACCGAATACATTATCGAGCGCGCCTCCAGAAGTATGTTTGCGCTCTCCTGACAATTCGGAGCTGTCGAGTCAAATAACTCATTTGCAAGCGCGCCCTCGACAGAAACGAATTAATTTTCTGTTCGGAACATAATAAGAGACGGAGACGGAGGACGGAGGGCGGCGGAGCGGCGCGCAACAAAGCGGCCGCGCAGGTATCCGGCGGGTAAATAATCCACGCGTCAGAGACACGCGCCGCGTCGATTCGCGGGGCACAAAGAAATTACATTTAACTGTAAATCAGCTCAGGAATATTTCAGTTCGGGTGAAGAGCTGGAGCTCGGCGATAGGAGGCCTGGGGGGGACGAGTGCGCAGCACCTGTACACGCTTCCCGCCTGCACGCCGGGACACAAGAAACACTCTTAGAATCATCTTACAAGCTGCTCATTGATATTTCTGACTGGTGATGCACAATATTTACATTTAGAATTCGGCATTTGACCGGGTATTATTTATATTGCACACAGATGTGTTATACAGGGTTTTATGGCCTAATGAGTCGCTGCGGCAAATACACACGACAAACACTGGGTTTAAAAGTCGGAGGTTTTAACTGCTGTCGGCCAGCGAGGGCCGAAAGCCCTGAAAGTACAAACGCGCTCTGGTGACTTTTGTGGCGAAAGGAATCACAGCGGCGCCGGTCGGCCTGAAGGATCCCGGGTGGCGTCTGCTGCTGCCGTGGCTGAACTCCCGCTTTTTCCTGTTAAATGACATTTACAGTTACACCTTTATCCCACACGGCTTACATTGTGAGGTTGGTGCACTTAAGCTATGATGATAATGGTGCCGATGGTATATTTCTGTCTGTGAGGCACAGTGCCCTGTTACACCTCCTTCTCACCAGTTCAGGTCCTTATCCCACCCCCCATCTCTTCTTCTCACCCCATTCTGTTTGTCATCCTGCTGAAATATTAGCTCAGAAATGCCTGCTGGCACACGTCACTAGTGTGTGCGTGTGTGTGTGTTGGGGGAATTTGAAGGTGCTGCAGTACCTGTCTGCCAAATTTCAAGACTGTGGCTAGGAAAACAAAGCTGTGCTGACTAGCAGACAGAGACTGAGCTCTGTATATACAGGTGTATATATATTACAAGGTGGCGGCTGTGTCTACAGGCGTGAAGGAGCAGCGCTGACTTGTTCTGTCAATATGGGCTAACAGTATGTGTGACGCAGCCGGCTTTGATTCGAAACTGACCTGTCCTCCTGGATGGGCCAGTCCTGTATCAGCTGCTGGCATCACCAACACCGCTATGATGAGAATGGAGCCAGATGTAAATTCGTACAGACACGGTGCCAAAGTGAACTACGACTACTGCTAACACCGCTGTGGTGAACAGCCATCACTGACAATGAACTCGTAAGGTCACGGTGCTCCGGCTTGATGGAGTTTTTAAACGCCCGTGTGTCCCGTCCTGCACTGCGTGGCGTCGCCGGTCATGCGTCCGTGGAGAGCAGCGGGGTACGAAGTCTCCTGCTCCTCGGCAGGGTTCGCCGTGAGAAGCTCCGACATGTAACTACAGCTCATTTTGTGGAGAGGGCAGGACTTTGCTTATTGCGTACAGCGTGTGGCGTCTGCCAGTAACGTCTGAAGGGCCTGCATTCTGGGCACGGAAGGTGGCCCAAATTCAGGGGAAAAAAATGACCAACGATGGGTTAAATCTTAGGAAAACAGAGACTGGGGAAGGGGAAAAAGCACCGGAGTTCCCATTTGGAGAGAGGTTTTTGCATGACAATGGATATTGTCAGGTTGCATATATTAAAAGATTGGCGCCGTTCAACCCGTCACAAAGCGGCGAGCAGCTAACTGGCAGATTGTGCAGAGCACATCCACCCTGAGTCTTTTGTCACCCAAACCCACTTCCTATGCTTCCCATGTGCTGGAGACACCAGCCAGCCAGCGAGGGCACAAAAGGACAGCTCAAGCACAAAGGATTGCGTTATCTTACCATATACATACCGCGCTGTGTCTTGCACGCCGATATTATTCCCGTGGAACTTTCCCCTTATCAGTAAATTTCCGGTAACTCTTGGGAATAAGACAAAACTCATGACTTATGCATGATAACTGTGGGTTGTAACGTGAATAAGTCTGAAATTTGCCCAGCGCTCGACACATTTTGCCATAAATGGAATGTGAATTTTTGAAATCGGGATGGTAATTTGGAACGTATTACATTACAGCAGCTTCTCGCTGCGAACGTGGGTTTGGCGTGCGAGGCTTCTGAACGCCGCAGTCATCACAAAAGTCTTAATGTCCTTTTTATTAAAACGAGCCTTTCAAATTGCTCCACTGCATTGTCAGCGGGTTATTTCAGGATCAGAACACCATTTAATTTGCTTATCAGTGGACTGCATGATTTAAATTGATTTAAACTTTTATAATTTAGCCTTCTGTACATTTCATAAAACTACGCGCAATATACACGACACATATATAGAACGGCAGGGTGGTGCTGGGAGTCGCGCCGCTGCCTCACGGCGGCTGAGCTGTACGGGTGTGGGTTTGGATCCATCCCGGCCTGTGTGGTGTTTGCGTGTTCTCCCCGTGCCTGTGTGGGTTACCCCGGCACAGTCCAAAGACACGTGTTTCAGTTTAGTTGCTCACTCGCCCGCTCTGTGTGTGTGTGGACTGGCTTCCCACCGGGGGGGTGTATCTTCATAGCCTGGGATCCAGTGTTTCTGGGACAGGCTGTAGGCCGCCGAGCCCCTGACCATTATTAAGTGGTTAATGATGAGGGATGGATATACTGTATATGTTACAATTAAACAACATTTCCACATAAAAGATTCGGCTCTTTCGTTGCTGTTTCATCCCCTAAACCTCCCTCTCCATCCACTGCACACCTTTCGCTTCTGGTCATCTTCTAGGACTCCGATATTTTATTTACTACGTGGGCTCAGATATCAAAGTTTTAGGAGTTCAAGTTCATAAGCGTTTGGCCCCTTTGAGAAATCATTCTTTCCGGCTCCGGATCAACAAATTCGACAGGAATCGAATGAGAGACAAACAACAAACCCTTTAATCAAAATAACTCTAATCCTTCCCTTCCATTCCTTTGCTGCAACATGGGGCTTTTCTCTGTATTTTTGTATATTGGAATTGTCGGTATTATTAGTCACATTATTCGGACGTACAAATAATTGCTATCTGTGTCTTAGAAACGGCTCTGCGTGGACTTTTTAATACGACACGGTTGATTTGTGCAGCTTCATATGTATTTGGTTACAAATAGTAACAAACCACAGCCAGTTAAATGCATCCCATGTGATATCTTGGCCTGGCAGTTGATGCAAAGCAAAATTGTTCCTCATCTGGGATGAGTTTTCAGTCGAGCAGGTAGCAGGAGCAACCAGCGGAGTGCCACAGTATTTGAGCCCTCCCCCGGTGACACATCCGGCCTGACAGGAGTGACGTCACTGACGGGCTGACAGCGCGGTGTCGCGGCGCTGTTTTTTACCGCTGCCGTGTTTAGCAACGGCTGCTCACCCGAAACGCCACTGAAATCCAAGCTTACACGTGAGCCGGCCGCCACCGTGCGCTTCTGTGTAAATCGGGCTTCTTCATCAGTGCCGTAGTGACTGGAGACACCAGCCTGCACTTGCAGAACCTGGATCTGGATCCCACCACCTGCTGTAGTACAATATGAGCGAGGTTCTCACCCTGGTACAGTATAAAGGGGTAAATCGGCGTAAGCAGCTTAACAGTGGAAGGTACTTTGGGGAAAAGCGTCGGCTAAATTAATAAGGATCATCGGAAAGCCCTTGTTCACGAGACACTTGGGACTCTCACAGAAATGGAGACGAGAAGAAAACAGCGCAGCGATGCACCCGGAGCCCGATTCTGATCTGCAGCCCTCGATCTGAGCGGTGAGGCCTCTGCTGAATGTCAGCGTGGAGGTGCGGTGCCTGCAGACGGCGTAGATTTACAGAGCGTTACAGAGCTGCGTTTGCAGACTTCATCTCAATCCGGTGAGAACAGGAACATGAGTGTAAATACAGTGGGTTATATAATAATCTCCACTTCCACTGACAACAGTTCCCTTCTAATCTCTGGCTCAACTAACACCTTTTATACTGACAACTTAATCATACCGACAACTCGTGGCCTCGCGTATCTTGCTCAACCTCGGAACTCCCAGACTAAGCAGGGTGACGGCTGACACCAGAGCCTGCGAACCGCTGACCACGGGCGTCCGAGCCGCATCTTTGCCGAAGGTGCATCGAGTCGCCCTGGAGAGGCCTGCTGGGGTCGCTGGAAGCACCTTCCTCATTTCTTCATATTCATTCCCATCAGTAAGACTCGTAGGCCGACAGCAGGAGAAATTACGGGACGCCGTCCAGGTGCAGGAGCTCTAATAGCCACTTAGAGGAAGTCCGTCCGTCCGGCTCCCAGCCCCCCTGTGCTGTTCCTCCTCCCCCGATTTACGCGCACTGTGGGAAAGGATCCGGATCAACACGCTGCGCCGTCTCACCGACCGAGTTTACCGAGTGGATAAATAAACAATTAAAAGCTAAAATTCCCCTCCAGAAAACGACAAAACCTCCTCTGTCTCCTTCGCCGCCTTGCAAAGGTTTTCAGCTCGTTCCCCGTCGCTCTCCTGCTCTCCATTCCGCGGGTCGTTCCTTCGAGGCGTCTGTGAAAGCGGGGCTTCTGCGTGAGAAACGCGGCCCGAATTCAAGTCGAGTTTTGTTTTGTTTCGAGGTGCTCACAGAAAACTCGGCAGACGCCGCTCCACCTCGCCGGCAGCATTTAAATATCTGCAAAGCGGAACGACGCAGATCTTTCGGCCAAACTCCACCCTCCTTCCCGCTGCCAGCGACGCCCGACACACTCCTCACAGCACAAGATAAAAAAGCTCGGAACAAAAAAACAAAACTGGGGGGGGGTCATATTTGCTGGCTTCTTTTATAATTGAAGTTCTCGGCGGAAGCGAGGGGTGGTGGGGAAGGAGACGGTCAGGAGAAACGGCGGCGTGAGGAGGGGAGAAAGTCGAAGGACGGCTTGTAGGCAGCGACGGTTGAAAAGGGCAGTCAATCCCTGTCGGATTGTGGCCGTCAAAGTGGGTATTTTGAGGACGCCGGCGCCGATTCTATTTCATTTTAATCGTTTCCTGAGTGACAACGAGGGCGGTCGGCTCCTCCGGGAGGCGCGAGGCTCTTCTCGCGGAAGTTCAAGCGCGGGTCAGAAAACGGGAAGGCCGCCACAGTCCGACGATGCCTGTTCTCGCGAAAACCGCTTCTTCTTCTCAATTCAAGTCTCCGTCACATCTCTTTCTTCTGTCCCCAAATACATTTGAACTTGTACGCCAGTTAGGCGAATGACACGAGGACAAATCCCGGGGACAGGATTGCAGGTAATGGGACATTGCGCATTTCGCTCCGTTCATACAATTCCGCGCCGCCGGCTTTGCCTCGGAAAATCACTGCACTCATCGTATTCTTAGTTCAGAATCTTTTTAAAAAAAGAAATAGAAGAAAATTGCAGGTTATACCCCTTGCTGTCTAGACTTTCTAACCCTCAAGAATTTTCATCTCTCTTCCGCTGTGAGTGTTTTTAATTTAAGACTCTGATATTGCCTTTGCATCAATTTTTTTTTTTTTTTTTGCAGTGCATATTTGTCACGTGGAGCAGTGTTTTTATCCCCTGGCCGGTAAGTGACTAAGTGGTATGTCAGCATTGAAGCTAACAGCGAACACGGACTTGGCTGTGCATGTTTATCTGTGCCTTAAGGGACCGCAGACCTGACCTGGCAGGAAGGCCTGAGAAGTAGGATCTGCCTGGCTTCTGATGGCCACAAAGAAAGGAGCCTGATTCTCCCGTGTGGTCATCATGACTGAAGTTCAGGATGAATGTACTGTGCTCCGTGAGGGACACTGCGTGGGTTTGGAGAGTCTGGACTATATTTTGGTTTGGTTGTGTGAGTTTTAGTTTGCCGTTGTCACCTCCCTTAAGGCCGACGTCAACACAGCAAACACATCAGCTTTCATTTAACTTTCATTTCATTTTAAGAATTCAGCTTCGTGGGCCCACAGTGACACACGGTACTCTAGTAGATGACAGAACTGACTTCGGGAAGTTGTTCAGGGAGATGCAGGGGATCCGCCTTGTCATCAGGTGATCGGTTTCCCTGCTTCGGCACCACGTGCCCGTTATCCATCCGCCTCTTTCTTCTCGAGAAGGTCTGGAGAGCACAGAGACGGAGAAACAGTTCTAGAGCGCAAGGGTTTGCCGAGAGCGGAAGGAGACAACAGCGAGGCAGTAGGAACGCTGTTCAACAACGTCTGCAAAATGTCCACACAGAAAACCCGCAAACCAAAACAAAGGGGCTCCTTTGCAGGTTGCCAGGAAAATAATCACATGCGGATTCTTATCAGAAACGGCATCCAAAAACATTTTTTTTGAAAAGCAAATTAGGTTTTAAAATAAGAAAAGATTAATATTTTCAAACTCAGCCAGCGATGCCAGGAGGGTTTTATAGGCAGATTTAAATCGGGAAGTAATTTAGTTCAAGCATTGTAGGCTATTTGATTTCCTATCCAAAAAAAAAAGCGCTAATGTCAAGTTCTTAAACTGGTGAAAGGCAGGGGAGCGGCGGACGAGAGCTTCTTATCCTTTGCAGAAGAAATAGCTCGCAGTTCCCTCTGAGCAGGGGGCAAAGGTCAGCTGCGACAGGAAGCCCACCTGGGTGAAATTGCAAGTCGCACCGAGGCCACCGCCATCAGTGTGGGTGGGGTGCAAAGGGAGACGGACAGCGGCGCGGTAAAAAAGCTGCCCGACACCTTTTCCTGCCTGAGAAATGACCTTACCTGCATTCTGAGGGGGACTGCTACAGGAGACACCCCGGCGAGCTGGGCCGCCCCGCCCAACCCCCCCGGGTGGGTTGCATTCGTCATCCTTGCCTCGCTTTCAGCAAACGCCAGATAGCGGCCTTCGTTTTGTCTTGTTTCGGACTCAAGGGTGCCGATCTCGATTTTTGAATTTCAGATAAGACCCGGCGGGGTGCGGGACACCCAGCTGCGGAAGGTTAGACGCCATCTTTTATAACAAAGTAACAGTGCTAGCAGGTAGCCTGTGGGCTCAAAAAGCTGCGGAGAGGTAGGGGAAAACAAATAAATAAGGGATGAAAGATCTGTTGGTCTTCGCTTAAATAAAACCCTCCTCCAGACAGATATAGGGGGGAAAAAAAGGAACATAGACAAAGTGTGGTGTAAAATTATGAGGCCTCATAATGAGAATTTCCAGCTGCGTACGGCAACAGCATCTATTTCTGTCAGCGCAAAAAGCGAACCTCTAGCTTCCACAGATGCGTAACAAAGCAGCACCTGTCAGTTTGTAGGTACAACTTGAACAAAGAGAGACAATTAGCTGAATCCGCCCTCTTGATGCTGCGGCGGGACGGCGAACGGCTCTCGGTGTGCACTTCAGCTGCCACTTCAGCGGCTTTGCGCTCCGCAGCGGGCTGCGTGCGGGTCGCCGAGGCCCCGGGAACCAATCCCCTGCAGCAGGTGTCCAAATTCCAGAGGCCAGTACGTGAGGAAAATTCTAGAACAACTGGCAGGCGTTTGTCTGAAGTGGCCGCCAACCCGCCGAGTTGGAACAGACATTTAAGTCCTCTGGGTTTAGGTAACGCGTCCTTTGCGTCTCTTTCGCGTTCAGGTGACCGTGGCTTTGGGCCGAGGCATGCCAGGTGTCACAACCCCCCCGCAATCCGAGGCGGCTCGACGGCAGTTGTTCACTAAACCCGTCATGTGTTCCAGGACAAAAATAAAACGACTGTAGCCACGAGGTCATGTTCCTGCTCGCTGTGATGGGCAGCTCGTGTCAAAGGGTTTCTGCAGAGACGCCGTCGCCACCCCCCAACGTAGGGACGGCCCCGTGTTCGCGACGCCATGTCGCCATTGTCGGGACACGTCGCCGACGCGCAGGTCCACGCGCTACGCTTGAACCTCACCAGAGTGGTTCCATCTCTTCTCCCATTTCTGCTCAATCGATGTGTAAATGTGGGAAGATTCTCCAGATGAGAATTCAAAAAAAAGCCTGCGTGATACATAATCCCAGTAGGATGGGCCTGGCTGTGTGACATATTTGTGAATGGTTCAATCCTTGTTCTCCTAAATACCTCTAAATTTTGCCCTAAGCGCAAGGCAGGACTTCTAAGCCAAAAATCAGGAGGTAGAGGCTTCCAGGAGACACTGCCCCCCCCCCCCCCCC
>UFQX01000994.1:15448-25809 GCA_900497675.1 Arapaima gigas
CCCCCCCCCCCCCCAAGTCTTTCCAGCTCTAAGATCACAGAAAAAGCACCGAGCTGTTTACCAGCCAACCAAGATGATGTTGTCGTCTGGGTGGAATGAAAGCTATTTATTGTTAGAAAGCTAGTTAATGTAACATTATAAAGCATATCCAGGATAAAAGAGCTGTAGGTGGACCCTGGCCCACTAGCTCTGCACTGAGGAGTGCCATATGGACATAGAAGACGGGCTGCAATTTATATGAATGATAACTGTTGCTGTTAAAACATCATATCAGTGTGGAATTTGCAGAGCTGTGGGTGCAGCTTATCGTACATCGGAGGACCTGGTGGAGTTGACAAATTATCTTTGTGCAGACTCAGCACCTTCATGCAAGAGCCTTGAGATGAACGATGCCTCAGACCCCTGGAGACATGATGCTGGTGGGTGGGGCAGCAATACCCAGCTCTCACTGTGCTCCCTAGTGGACACGAACTAATACAGTTCTGTTAGTGCAGTCAATAATACAATATTAACATTATTATTCATCTGAGAGTTCTCTCTAAGGCAACTTAAAAATGTTAGGGTTGTGTATTAAGCACCTTACAGCTTGTTACCCATTTGTATATTTGGATCTTTTTAAAATATCTGGAACAGTACATGCAGCTCCAAAGTTCATTGGGACCTGGACATAAAATGGCAGGTAGTTAGTGAACAGAGTCGATATCTGGGTTGGTGATGGTTAATAACAACCTCCACTTTTCTGCTTCAACAGCATCAATAATGGACCACTTTCAGGGGTGGGTAGTAACTAGTTACCTTTACTCACCTCCACTTAAGTACATTTTTGGAGAAACTAATTCAGAGTAAACTGTTATTTGGATGGCTTGTGGTTTTAGAAGGAAAAAAAAACTGTTACTCCAGCCCCCCCCATCACCCTTTATTACTTTTGAACTTTTCACATTTTAATTTTCTCACTGAAACTGTCCGTCCCACTGCCAACCATGACGTCTGCTGTGCGCTTTAACAGCTCTAGTTGGCCATCAGTCACAGTCCTGTTTACTGTGAACCATTGAAAATGTCTTCACTGTTAGCTGATTCATCTTGTGGATTTCAGTGGCCAAGTCCATTGGCAGTCAGATATTGTCGTCGACCAATCAGAGATTAGTGTTGAGTTTCATCCCGCCTTCGTTGACAAAGCAGTTTAGGTCTCCAAGAACTGTGAACTGAGGAAAAACATCTGAGCTTGGAACACTTAAGATGTTTGTTTTGCCAAGGTTGTTCAAGATTGGTCCAGGATGGAGTTGAGGAGGTGGAGAAAAGCTAGGACTGGTTGACACAGAAGTGATGGTATCTGACTGACGGGGAACTGGGTGGAGATGAGGGCAGGACTGGGCGTGAACAGGCTACCTATGGATAGGTCTTCCAGTGGACAAGGCGATGTGACAAGATGATGCCTCCGCAGTGCTCGGTGGGAGTGGGCAAGGCCACGGCACCTCCGTTAAAGTGGATTATAACAGAGCAGCAGGTAGTGAGATGGTGAGAGCTGACATCTTGCACAAAGGACCCAGGTTCCAGTCCCACTGTTGCTGTAGTACCCTTGAGCAGGGTACTTACTTTAAATTTACAAAAAAATATCCTGTTGCTGGTTCACGTTCCTGTTGCTGCTGTTGTAGTAGCCTTGATCACAGCACTTAGACCTGAATTACTCCACTACGAACATCTTGCTGTATAAAGAAGAACATTTTAAACTTTGGCTAAATATGTAAGCTCAGCAGCTAATTAATAAATGAATATTTAAATGGGTCACCATTAACTTGATGCAGTTGACTAATTTACATTTTCTTCACTAAATATACATTTATTAAATGTATAATTTGCAATCAAATTTCCAGAAAAGTGTTTTTCCATTTATACAGTTAACAACAAACAAAACGGCATCTTTATAAGAACTTATTTTTTAATACACAAATAGCACCTTTCTGTTCAAAAATACTAGTCAGACAAATGTTTTAGCTTTATTGCTTTCGAAAATGCCATTCAGACAAAAACACAAAAAATTACCTGCTATACATTCAAATCTTTCTAACATTGATCAGAAACAGCAGGTATTGAGTCAAATAACCTAGCTGGGGAAAGTCATTTTATTTGCAATATGGATAAACAATGGGTGAGACGATAGAATGACAGAAACACAACACAAACACAAATGATCAGAAGCCCACAGTTTGCAAAATCCATCCACAACATTAAACAAATTAGACGATGCAAAGCTCACTGGATCTGACACGGCCCATTCTTTTGGTCACAGCAGATCGACCCCAAACCCCAATCCAATCTCTTATCAATATATTCCAGTGTATAACAAGAAAACAAAACACAATAATGAAACACAAGTGATAGTAAATAGAGAAAACCAATGAGAGGAATGAAAACAAAGAAAAACAACTGGCGGTGAAAAGAAGCAACTTGTGAAGGGATGCTGACCGATTAAAGAAGCGAGACTTAGTGGTGAAGAGCAGAGGGATCCAGTCTTCTGCTGGAAAAGCCATCCACTCTTCTCAGGAGGTGTGTGACCAAGCTGGGTCTAAACAGAAATCCAACTGGAAACCGATGGCTTGAGAAACAGCCCCTGCTTAGTGCAGAAGAGCTCCAACGGGTCACAAAACACAGCAGGTTTCTGATAGGTACCGAAAACGTGAAGACTAACCAAGAGCAGTGGAGATCAGAGAGGGCACGTAAAAGGCAGCTCTCCTGGGTTTGATGACCAAGCCCTGCTTTGTTCATCATAAATACTGTTACTGGGCCAAGCATTTGTCTTGTTCTTTTAGCAACAGGACCGTATATCTTTAGCTTTTGTCCTTATAAATCCATTCCACCTTTACCCTGCTGTTCCAGCTCCCGGTTTTGCATTTCCGGATATAACTAGCGGTATATATTAAGTGGAGAAATCCGGGCACAGTGAGTGCTATCCCAGCAAAGAAAAACTACTTCAGAGAAACACTGGCGCAAATACTGGAAATTGGTGCAAGTAAGAGCGTGACACGAGGTGTTCTCAGTCTTTGCCTCACGTGGCCCAGGTTCGAAAGCAGTTAGCTTCATCATTTCTGTTACTTCTGTTCAGTCCCCCAGTAACAGTACATTACAGTAACAGCCATACATTATGTACATTTTATTGTTTTTTATTTTACATTGCTTTAATCCCAGGTTTTAAAAACTATTAAATGTTTTTTAAATTATTACTGTTATTATCCATAATAGGAAACAAAAAGTAATGTATGGTACTAAATAAAAAAGTAGCTACTTATAAACACAGAAATGCATATTAATTATCTTCTTAACTGTTTAGTAATGAGGTAATTGGTGTTTACAGTGTTCTTTATCACGCTGACATTGGTATTTCAGGGTGTTAGGGATATTTTGGGGTTTCTCGAATGAACCTGGAATGAATCATACTTTCCCTCGTAAGAAATAATGGGAAAAAGCTTCTCGATATTCGAGTTTGAAGCATTTCTAGGAAACAATTACAGTCGAATAGCAGGGTACAGGTGTATTATTAAGAGCCTCCTTTCAGACTAATTGGACAACTGGTCAAGTGTTACCTTTCTGATCTCCTTTCTCCTTGTTTCTTTGAAACCTAAGTGACTATCTGGTCAAGAGGACCCCGATACACTTAGTTCTACCCCAGGAAAAGCTGAACTGTTAATACAAACACACTTTCACTGCTCTTGGACCAGTGACCCTATCATGTGCAAATGAGCTCTGGAGATGATGAGATAATCAGTGGATGTGATCTCTGCTTTGAGTACATTGAGTGGAGAATAAGAGTGCTCTGAACAATCTGCCTTGGTGTGAGGTTGTCAGACTGAACCTTATGAGATGTCTGCCCCAGGAAATTGCAGTGGAAACCATCAGGCTACAAAAAACAAAATTTTCCTAATTTTTTTCCCTCCTTTATAAAAACATCTCAAAATTGGCTATGAGCAGAGCCAGAATGTATGGTTCGCGCAAGTGAAGCATGTGAATGGCTGTGAGCAGCCATGGGGAAGGTTTTCAAGGTGGACAGAAACGAAAGCCTAGAAAACGAGGTGAACTAAGGTATAAACATCAAAACAATCTAATACACAACCATCAGCTGCAACACACACTTAATGTGTTTAATGTGTTCATTAGTGCGGTGCAAAACCATGGATGAGAAAATAAATTACAGTCTGTTTGTTCGCTTTGGTTTGCATCAAATAGATCCATCTAATGACTTACATGGGTTCTCGATTTTGGATGTGCACACCATCACCAAAAATACCATCAGCTGCAAACTCTGAACCCACTGAGTGCTTTTACACAGTGTATTGTGCCCACCTTTGAGTGGTTATAGCCCTTTTAATTTTAAAACACCCTGAACGTAGGTCAAACTAAAAATACAGCTCTAACACCCATATGTGGAATACATTTAAAATGAATGTGCGTCGTCTTAGCACAAAATACAACTATCAACGAAAAGTAACATAAGTGAACAGAAACAAAATGCCTCCCAATCCAAGTTAGAACAGAAGAACAGTTTCCCAACGAGAGCTGGGGTCAGCGGAACTGAAGAGGAAAACGGTTATCTGGAGACTGGGCTCCCTTCACCTCACCTATAGCCTCAGAGAGACAAAATGATCCCACTGGAACTCCTTCCCCAGAAATATTATAAAAGCAGCACCTTAGGGGCCTAAGGAGCCAGCGCGGAAAAGCTATTAGGAATTTGGAACACGGTGCAAATCTGGGCCATCTGCCTGGTTCTCACACTCGCAGACCTCCAGCCACCATGTAGCCAGATCTTGCTTTTAATTCAATTTATTCCACCATTTGTTTGTGCTTGAAAAAGTCACTTTTCTATTGAGCAAATTAAACTCTCAGCCATTTCAATTTGTCGTCATAATAAATATACACATAAAAATATACCTGTATTCTTAAACAAACAAAAGCTTTCTGCGTGTGTTTTCCACACAGGACTGCATAGACATCGAAGACTGAAAACAATCCTAAATGCCTCATTCGGACGGTACGAAGCAGTAGTGTGTGTCACCTGCACAGTACCTTTCTTGCACGGACTGTATGTGAAATCACGTTTCACGGTGAGCTGTGGAAAACCATGCAAGCGCTACCCCTAACAGGATAGATGAGAGAACCAACAATGCATAGAAGGGGATGAATTATTCATTTCAGCGCATGCATGAAAACGTGTTTACACTGCGTTTCAACACTGCATTATGCAAAGAAGTAGATGTCTAAAAACTGAACGCCCATTTGGCTTGAAGACCCAAAACATTATTATTATGGATTGCGCTCAACATTTTACTGGATACCTCAATTACTGTCTTACTAATCTGTTCATAAAAGGTATTTATATCCCTCAGCATAACAAATTAAATAATCTTTTCTAAATCAAAAAGGGTGTAATAGAAATTATGAAGTACGAAGGGAGGACAATTCTTAAGATTCAATAAATTTTTCAACCATTATATAGAGGCAACGAATCTCATTATACAAACAATTATCCTGGGCAAACGCAGTCCCCAACACCTGACTCTTATTGAGTTTAGACTATTGAAACCTAAGTCTTTCAGTCACAGGGAGACCCTTTGTGTCTTAAAGACCGAAACACAAAGGTGTGACGGTGTAGAATCTGTGGCTAAGCAATGACAACCCAGGCCAGGGAGAGGTGCCACCAGGAGGCTTGTGGGAACAGCACAGAACCCTGAACAGCCATTGTCCCAGCTGAGCTGCGTGGCCTTAAGGCTTGCTGCTGTGGTTCTGGTCCATGACAGTGAAGAAGAGGCACACGGCGGTGGTTACCAAGGTATGCATGGCCTCGTACAGCAGCTTGGGGGAGAAGACGCTCCAGATGAAAAGGTGGTAGCGCAGAGCTGTGACCAGGATCACATAGGCAGCCGCAGGGATGGAGCGCAGCAGCGCAAAGCAGTAGCACCCGTGGGCCATGGCTGTCATGCTCCTGTAAGGGAAGAATGGGAGGGATTACCCTCTGTGCCTCTCAGAGCCTTTTCCCATCTCTTGGTGAAGGGGGCGCTCTGATGTCAGACCACGACAGAGATCTTTGGTAATCCTTCATTCTTCATGCACACCCACGAAAACCAAACGCAGGATAAAGTGCAGTTATCAAGACCGAAAATAATGACGAAAAGATGATAGAGATGATGAAACGGCGATGATAACAACACGTGTGGGGAAATTATGACCATCCCAAAATTGCTGTGATGAACACGGACCCCGATAGGCCTGCAGTAGACTGAGATCGCATTTTCCAGTGCATTAAACAAAGCCTTTTCGCCTGATAAGGGAGTGAGAAAAAAAAACAAATTTGTAAATTAGACATTTAACTCTGCAGAGAAATAATGACAGGGGGCTGCAATGCTCCCACCGCAAAACACTTTGTTACTTCAACTGACGTCAGCTGCCATTAAGAGCGGCAATAAAAGGAACCTCAGCAGAGCAGAGAGACATTAGCATTATAAAGACAAAGGAGAGGTACACTGACAGGCGAGCTTTTCACCAAAGCCTTAATCCGTCCTACAAAAAGACATGAGAACCACCCTGAAGCGTCAGCCTTCCCGAACATACAGTGCTTTCCATTTGCCCTAAGCTGGGTGAGATCCATCACGTGTCTTGGCACCACTGAAAAAAAACCTGGGTGTCATTGTCCTCACAAACATGTCGTGGCTGGTCCCCAGGAAGGAGTACGATTCCACCCCTCGAGAAGGGGCTTTCGGCTTTTCAAAGGACCGAAACCAAAGAGCCAAGCTGAGGCGATGCCTTTTGAGGCCACGGTAGGAGTCCTCAGTAGAGGAATGGACAAATGGGGAGGCCAGACCTGCACACAAGCTGGCGCTACTGCGCATGTATGAGAAACACACGGGGCCTGGCTCCTGGAACAAAACACAACACCTTCAAATGCATTTAAATCACCAGCTTTGTCCATCTCCTTTGCCAAGAACCGGGCCTTTGAAGCTACTCCTCCCGCGTTGGGAGTTATTAGAGACACCAGGCTGCTGAGCGAAAGAACGAGCTGCGAACAACACGATGATTTACTCTGCCGACCACTGGTACGACGGCTGTATAATGAGAAGTCGGGTTGCCGTTGTCAAGTTATTCTTTGGCAAAAGGCACAAGAAAAATGAGGGGGACCGGGAGTAGAGGCTGCTCCGTGGCTCCCCTGGTGAACATCAGTGATGGTGTACTGCAGCAGCGTCTTTCGAGATGTGGAGGCACTTTCAGTGCCCATATACACCTGCAGAGAGGAGGTGCAGAACGAAATGACAAACAGAGAAGCAGCAACTGCTCTGGTCTGCTGAAACTGTGGCTCTACCGTAGGCCTCCACACTAATGGTTGTCTCACTGTGCGTAACGTAATTTGCTTAAATATTCACAGGTGGTCAGATCGAACGGTTCTGATATTGGTCTGATGGACAGGTGGACAATAAATGAAGGTACAATGCTAAGAAATTTTATGTTAAATGACAACTGTGGTTGTAATAAAGAAACCATGTGATATTGACTGCATCACCTGGGTTTTGCTTTGTTTTCTTGCTGCAACGGGTCCACATTTATTAAAAATAAACAAATACAACCACAATATCTTAGCATTCTTGGGCAATTTCTTTATGTTTGCACTTTTCTAAGTAAACTTCCTTTTAAGCGACGGCTTTAATGCTTTGCTTTGATTATACGCTGAGTTACAAGTTTATTAGCTACACCCCACCTTCACACAAATTGTACACAAGAAGTTCCATGTCATGTGACTGTGGTGTGTGGAATAAATCAGACAGATCAGAGTTTCTAGCATCAGTTAGCGTTCAACTGAGAGTTGGAAGGGGCAGAACGAGTGACCTTAGTGACTGAAGATGGTGTGCAAGATGGAGCTAGCTGTGCCAGTTTTGGTACGGCTGCTGTTCTGGTCTTTACACGCACAACAATTTCAACAGTTTACTGAGAATGGTGCGAAAAGCAAAAAAGAACCAGGGATCGCTGATACTGTGGACAAAAACAGCTTGTGTGACAGAGGGGGTCAAAGGAGAACAATGAGCAAAAAGACAGGCTGCAACCAGGCAAATCACATCCGAATTCAACAACAGTGTGCAGAATGTCATCTCGCAACACATCACTTATTGGACTTTGTGTCATATGGGCTACAACAGCCAAAGACCATCTCAGGTGCTGATGCTGTCAGCGAAGAACAAGAAAGCAAGTCTCCAGTGGGCTCAGCAGCTGGATTGTTGACAAGTGGAAAAAAAATTGCCTGGTCAAATAAATCTAGGATCCTTTTGCATCATGTTGATGGAAGGAACAGAATTTGACACGGGCGACACGAGTCCATGGACTCGCCTTGTTAGTTGTCAACAGTACAAGCCTGTGATGGCAGAGTGATGATTCCCCACATATCAGGGCCCCTGATACCCACTGAAGAACATCTGAACGGTGTAGTGTATCTGAAGAAGGATCGGTGCTACAGTGCACCCACATACGGACGGACAATTCCAGCACTATAATGCACCATTTCACATGGCGGATATCGTCACCCAATAGTTCCAAGCACATGACAGCGAGTTTCCGGTACTTCAGCCCCCATATCTCAACCCTATAAAGCATCTTTGGGATAAGGTAGAGAAGCCTGTTTGCAGCCGTCCAATCTGCAGCGACTACTCAACAGTCCAGACATTTTTGCCTGGTACTACATTCCTGCACAATACATCCAGCATCTTGAACAATCCACGGCCAGGCAATTTCATACGGCTCCGAGTGCCAAAGTGAAACATATGTCTATAAATTTGTCTGGCAACTCAGTGTAATTTACAAGGATATTTGAAACCTGTTGCTCACTTACTTTTGTCTTAGCAAAACATGTCTTTCATTTGGAAAGGTAAAATATACAATGCACCTGACCTTAGACCAAACAAACCGTCACCGTCAAACCCTGTACTGCAAACAGCCCTGTTGTCCGCTGCGAAGCCTTTCCAGCTCTCCTTCAAGCCTTGTTCTGACAGCTGAATACACTCTGCATGGAACAGACCAGAAGGGGTAGCTGGTGGTCTCCATTGCCAGAGGTAAAAAGCTGGGCTCCCGCAGAGTCTATTCTATGAACGAATGGAGTAAATTTGATGCTAAGAAAAGCAGAGATAGGACCTAAGCATCCCACAGCAGGTGTACTCGAACCACAGCAACACAAAGAGACAGTGGCTTTCATCATAAAGCCTAGTCCTCAAGTTCACCCATTTGTTGAATCACTTAAATTTACATTTATATATTTATAAAGACATAGAATGATTTTCGCATTTATCCAGGTGGGTAATTTTCACCATATCAATTCAGCGTACTCCAGGTATTGATCAAGCTGCTAGAGCAGGAGGTGTGTTTCAAATGAAGGTCATCTGAGTCCTAAGTCAGTGTCTCTGACCATCTGCTACCCCACTTCACTCATTCAACACAGAAGCCTTTGAAAAGGTTCTCCTTTGGAAAAAAATGTCAGCTTGGTAACACGGGCTCCATAATTCAGACTCACTCAGATGGTCCACCCTACATCAGCTGTGTGGTGCAGGTACACTGGGGTTGCTAACCAGCCCTATGTGACAGGTTTCCCTTTAAAGTGCACCCTGTCTGACTCCCCGAGGGAAAGCAGTGAGCCAGTCAGAGGTGCACCCCTGAGAGCGCGGCTCATTTCTCAGTGAGGTGGAGCGGAAACAACCCGGGTCCCAACCTCCCAGCACCACGGAGTCGGCAGGCTGCAGGTCGAGTGACTCCATATTCAACCCGTGCAAAGAGAACGGCATGTTTAAGCAGCCAGGCTGCATCTTCTGCTGCCGTCCACAGTGCTAACGGTTCGGGGCAAAAGTTGCTAGATGTGTCGGTGCTAATGATGTTAAACGCAGGCTGCTAGAAACTCTCTGCCCCAAGGAGTGAACTGGCTTCAGACGGAGCCCCACCAAGCATGAAAACAGCCGTAATGAACAATTAGAGAGTGTAATTGGGCTGTGCAATTAATCTTATGTATTTCATACTTCTCTGCTCCAACCCATATTTTTATAATAAGGCGCTGCTGCACGTTATTTACAACATTCATAACGCAGAGATGCGGAGTTAATTACACATGGAAAACAGTAAAATTACTGCTGCGCAACATTAATTGGGATGTTTCATTTCAGTTTAACAAGCAGTTTAAATTCTACTTTCAGCATTAAGCCCTTTAATGAGAGGAAATGATAGGCCGGGATTCAGAAAGTACTGCTTTGAGCTTTGAATTTAAGATCGACTTGGAAACTGTTGCACATTTCTTTCTTTCTTTTTTTTTTTTTTTTTTTTTTTTTTTTAAAGTTGTCCACGAAATATGGTTT